>NBNE01000955.1:0-15694 GCA_002215365.1 Phytophthora megakarya | reverse complement strand
TGGACCAAAAGCGAGAGATCAAGCGCGAGACACCTTCAGTCAAGAGCGTCACTCGCCGAGGGCCGTCGAATGCGCTGCAGGTTTCGTCCGCCGTGAAGGGAACGGAGTCACAGGTTGCGAGGAAGACTGTAAGGAGGAGTCTGCGTCATCGTCGTCCATTGGGCGAGTAGGGACACCGCGTTGCGCGGTGATGTAAGCGACTGTTTCATCTGAGCTCGCGTCACGGCGTTCACGATGGTTTCACTCGGAGATACACGTTGTGGCACCGGCGTGTTGACCGGTGTCGTGTCCGAAGCCACAGCTTCTCCCCCACCAAGAGTGGAGTCACGGGACTCCGTGGGATGACCCACGGCAAGCATCGCCGGAACGCGGGGATGACGAGCGAAGTTAACGAAGAAAGGAGTCATGCCCGTCGAAAAATGCTCGGCGTTATTCACAGCAAACTCAGCTAGGGGCAAGAATGAACTCCAGTTCTTGAACGAGGTTGCGTAGCTCCGAAGTACGTCTTCAAAGACGCGGTTAACTTGTTCAGTTTGCCCATCTGTCTCCGGATGTCCCGCGGTCGACATCATCAGATTCGTGCCCAATAATTCGAAGTGCTTCGACCAAAAAGCGGCTGTGAACCGCGGATCGCGATCAAAGATAATTGACTCGGGAAGACCGTGGTGGCGGAAGAGATCGTCGACGAAATGCACCGCGGACTCCTCCGCGGTGACCTCAACAGACACAGGTACGAAGTGAACCATCTTGCTGAACCTGTCCACGAAGCCCAACATCTATTACGACCCTTCTCACCGGGTGGTAATCCGAAGACAAAGTCCATCAACACCGAACGCCAGACGTCGGTGGGAATCGGGAGTGGAAACAGGGGAGCCCTCGACGACGGCGAGTGCTTCACGCGTTGAAATTTTTGCAGGTGCGCACCCGCTTGCGCACCCATTTATACTGGTGAGGCCAGTAGAAGTCTCTCGACACCGCGGCGGAAGTCTTTTCGCGCCCCAAATGCCATCCATTGGCGTGTCGTGATACCGTGAATGATCCGTGCGCGAAGATCTTTGTCATTTGACACTACCACTCGAGGAGCATTGAATCGGTCGATGGTATACGTCAACAAGGATCTGTCAAGGGGATACCGCTCGATATGACTGCGAGTCGAGCGTGACAGAGCTTTCAATGACGCATCGCTGGGCGAGCGAGGGTGCGTCAGGATACCGGCATATTGCTCGTTGTATTCGTACGCGGCGGAAATCTCTTCTCGCAGCGACAACTCGGAGGTGACGCTCGTCGGGTTCAGTCCGGACGCGCATGAGTCCTCTTCTTCATCTTCGACAACGGCCTGACGTCCAAGACCTTCGTGCGAGTCATAGTCCGGACGCCGAGGTAGTCCGTCGGCGAGAATGTTGTTCTTGCTAGGCTTGTAATTCACCATGAAGCTGTACTCGGAGAAGAACGATAACCAGCGGGCCATGCGTTGGGACAAGTGGGGGAACTTCATCGCGGTTCGCACCGATGCGTGATCAGTGTAAACGGCGAACGTCTGCTCTCCAAGCAGATAGACTCTGAACTTAATCAGCGTGTAGCGTATGGAGGGGAGCTCCTTGTCGTGTCCGGGATAATTCCTCTCCACCGGATTCAACTGGCGGGACTGGTAGCTAATCACTCGTTCTCGACCCTCGTCATCGAATTGCATCAGGGCGCTCCCGATGACGAAGTTGCTCGCATGGCACACGACGTGGAGTGGCTGCGATTCGTCCGCCAGCATCAACACAGGTGCGCACGACAGGCTCTTCTTCACCGCGTCAAAGGCATCTCGGTGTTCGGGTTCCCATACCCACGGCGTGTCTTTCTTCAACAAGGTCGGCAACAGCTGGATGAGCTTGGGGTAGTTTTTCGTGTACTTGTGGAGGTAGTTCGCCATGCCCAGCCACTGTCGTAGCTCAGTGGGGTTCGTCGGAGTTGGCCAAGAACAGACCGACGCAATTTTCTCAGGATCCACACGGACTCCGTTCTTGCTCATATAGCAGCCCAACACCGGGATCTCAGTAGCACAGAAGACACACTTCTTCAAATTCGCGTAGAGCTGGATCTCCCGCATCACTTGGAAGACCTGCTTCAAGTGCCGCAGATGGACTTCTAGCGAGAAGACGTTGCCTTCAGCGCGACTGTGGACGAAGATATCATCGAAGTAACTTGGTGCGAAATCGCGAAGAGGACGAAACACATGGGAGACCATGCAATTGAGAGGTGCAGGAGCGTTTTTTCAGGCCCTGTGGCATAACAAGCCACTCCAAGAGCATACCATTGGGAGTGCTGACTGCTGTGAGAGGCGTGTCCTTCTCTCTCATCAGGATCTGGTAGAAGCCGTCGGTCAACTCAATGACGCTGTAGATCACGCTTCCCGCCATCGAGTCCAACACCATGTCCTTACGTGGAATAGGCGTCTGCACTGGGATAGTCGCTTCGTTCATCTTATTGAATGCGTGAACAATGCGCCAACCGCCGGTAGCCTTCTTCATGCAGAACGTCGGACTCGAGCGTGGCGAAATACTCTCACGAACGTGGCCTGCCTTAAGTCGACTCTCGAAGAACTCATCGATTGCCTTGACTCGATCGCGCGGCAAAGGTCACCGCTCGACCGTCTTCTCGTTCTCCGATGGGAACCCACGCTCGACCACCGACTTGTTGTTCAGTGGGAACCCATGCTCGACCACCGCCTCGTTGTTCGGTAGGAACCCATGCTCGACCACCATCTCATTCTTTGGTGAGAACCCGTGTTCAACCACCGTCTCATTCTCGGCTCGCGAGGGCGTCCGTTGCTGGGGCGTCGGCCCGCCGGCGTCATCCAGCAGTACTGAACAAGGTGCGCAGAGGGCCATCTCTCACTCTGTGCATCGCTTGCGTCGTGGACGTCTTGTCCACGACGGTAGCATGGGGCCAGTCTCTTGGAGCTACCAAGAGGTGCGTGAAGACCTCACTCTAGTCGATGCCGCTTCGATGCTTGGTTGATCGGGCCAACCAATCGATCTCAGGCTGGTACCGTGCCAACCCTGGAATGCCCAGGATGCAGTCAATTGCGTAATTCATCTCGATCACCAGGAAGTCGTCCACACTGCGGAAACCATCGAACGTATACGGCAGTGACAGCTCGCGTCCCGAGACACAGTGTGGCTTACCGTCCGCAAGTTTGACGACGACCTCGCCCGGGCCACTCCGGACGTGTACTCTTGCCGGGAGTATCGACAGACACGACGCGCGGAAGAAATTATTCGATGCTCCTGAGTCCAGGAGTGCGCGTAGTGGACGCCGGGCGCCGGCGACGTGGAGACTCAGGATAGGCAGTCTCGTGTCGCCGTTGGCAGCGGTGACATTAGAGCGTGCGTGTAGCACGTGGGAGCTAGAAGCTCGGATTACCACCAGAGGCCCCGGACTTCCGTTCCAGCCAGTAGGGGGCTCCACACCTACTGGCCCAAGCGGTTTTTTTAGTGATCGGCCTGGGTTGGCCCGTCGACCGCTTCGACGTTGGCAACAACATGAGCTGGCTCACGGCACGCGGCCGCGCGATGACCCAGCTTTCGACAGCGGAAGCATGTCAATTGGCGGGATGGCCTACCTCCACGGTTCGTGGAGGAGCTGGACCTATGACGACTATTCGATGCCTCGACCGCGTCGATCTCCATGGGTTCGGGTACATCCACTCAGTCAGCCGCCGACATTCCCCGGGCGTATAACGACGTCACCACGTAGTCCTTGCAAAGCGGGAGAGCGAACGCTTTTCTCGAGCGAATCCGGTTCAGCCCGGGTGAGACTATATCTCATCATTCCCTCTCGCATGCCGAATACGAAGACGTGGACTTGCGACGCCATGCCAATCGGCTTCGTGACGATAGTCACGAAGCAAGGTGACGTGTCTTCCGCACGTAATCGCGCATCGACATCTTGCCTAACTGGAGGGCAAAGAATTTCGCTCGCACGCGAGGCACAGATCACTCTGGATAGCATCCAGAGTGGGGAAGGCGAGGGGGTCAACGACCAGTTTGCTGAGGGCCCATTCTTTGGCCTTCCCAGACAACCGGGACATCAGCAAGTTCACCTTCGCGGAGGGCGCCTCGATTAACCTCGAGGCGATGGTGATATCGATCTCTCGGAACTAGCGGTTCAGGGGAAGCCTGTCAGAGCCAACTCCAGAATAGGTAGATGTCTCCATCTTTACGGCATCATTCTTGGAGCTGGAGGGAGTTTGTACTCGCTGCTTGGCGGTAGCAAGTTCACGTTCCATCAATTCTTGAGCACCTTGACGATGCTGGTCCGGCGACGCTGTGCTCAACAGCGAGGTCATGACAGCCTCTCCGGACACCGCCTGTAGGCGATGAAGAGCTTCCCACTCAACGCGAGTGAGGTGAGGGAAGGCTTTGTGACCCAGTGTCATCCCGGCGGATCCGGTAGGGTCTTCAATCATGTTCATCTTGGTCATTGGAAGGACTACTAAGTGCTACCAGATGTAACGGGCCAGGTATTTACCGTTACCAGCTAACACGTAGCGATGAGGAAGCTCGCAATAACAGAACAAGTACTAAATTCTTGGTAAAATAAACTCTGATTTAGGTTAAGTCCAGGGCGGCAGCCCTGGACCCTTGAGAACCACTCAAGTGCAACTCGTCTCCTGATTGGCTGATATGTTAATACTTTTCATCCAATCAGGAAGCGACTACACGGCACGCGCTGCTCGTGTGCTAATCTACCTACTTATGTAACTGGGGTGGCCCATTACAGCCCTTGCTTTCGGCTGCACTTCCTTCTCGCCGGAGAGAACATTGTAGTCTACACTGCGTGCACGATGCCACCACTGTGGAGGCATCGTGCACGCGGTCCTAAAATGCATGGCCCGACTGGTCCGTACTTGTCGCACCGTCCTCTGCTCTTCGTGTGCGCTACACAGAGATGAGCGTCTTCATCGGGAGTCCAGGGTGCTGCATTAGGCATGACCGTGTGTACGGTGAGCGGAAGTCAATGGTCGTCGCAGTTTTGCTATTCATCATTTTGCGAAGTGAATACAGGACGCGTATTCACTACGATATTTTTGAAATCCACATCATTTATGCAAATGTTACTTCAGGGCTACTTCGGGGTCCTTGTCACTTTGCCGTTGGAGGATCCAACTTGGAGCTTTTGCAATCATGAAATTTAGTTCACTACTACGTTATTTGCAATATCGCTGGAGAAACTTAAAACCAGGCTAAACCAGGCTCTCTTTCAAGTCAATCAAAATTGCGCTCCCCTCAACACAATTCATAGATTACAGATAAATATTTTGAAAACAAACATAAATGTACCTTTCTATAGGTAGAAGACCGATACATGTAGGTCACCTGGTCCAATGTTTTATGGCATGGGAAGATATCAAGTCAGGATGAAGCGTACGGCTTCCTTGAAGCTGATAAAAATCATTCCTGGACACCTGTCCACACCGAGGCGGATGGGTCAGGCCACACCCGCAACCAACACGAATGTCGACAGTATTAATACCTATTTCCCGACACTGAATAGCACGCGAGCATTTCGCAACTTGTATTCTTCCAAGACAGCCATTCCAGAAGCGACTCTGAGGAACGTCACGACCATCGTGCCGTCCAAGTGCAGTTAATACAATTGATTTTAACTATCATTTCCGTCCTGGTGGTATCTGTCGCAGCTATCACGACACCGGAGATCACGTAGGGAAACGTGTTGAACACGGAGGTGATTTAGAGGAGAGCGGAAGACGTGGTGGAGGTGGTGGAGGGGGAGGCAGAGTACGTCGAGCTGGAAAGGTCTCTACACATGGCTTCTTCGCACACCCGTATCCATACGTCTTACCACATCTCAGAAAACTGTTGAAACCCCCTTACAAAGAAGCCAGCACAAGCTATTGAAGGTGTGAGGTTCACGTGCCACCTACGCCAGCACGTGTAATATTCCAAATTACAGAGAAGTTGCAGAACGCGAATCGCAAACCTTCGTCAAAAGTGCAATCCGTCGGTAAACACTTCTCTTCTTGGTTCCTCGTAGTTCTTATCTCAGTTGGCAGCATGAAACATTTCCGCTACGTCTTGATGGGTAAGAATGCACTTTATATTCATCTTGGGGAAGTGTGGATCTGGTCTGGAGTAGAAATCGATGAAAAACTGATCACATTGCCGTGGTATGCAAATGTGAATCGACCTAACCGTGGGATGGTGCCTTGACGACCAAAGTACATTAAGATAGCTGATCCAATTCCATCGTGCTAGTCGGTTTCTTGCTTCAAAAACGAAATCTGTTCTTTTACGAATCCTTGTGCTACTTTCGTGTCTTATGAGCCCCCGTTAAGATGCGTAGCAGCACAGCGGTGTTTTCGTATCGGACAATGCCTGATTACCGTCAAAATATCATTTTCCGATAATCTAGTTCGAGTGGGGGATATACATGTTTCTCTTGCGCGGGCGAGAAGTGGCGGATTGCGCGCTGCTTATGAGGTTTTGAAATGAGCTATCTACCTTCTCTACCTCGACTGCGATCGGGAAACCGACGTTTAGCAGTTGCCTTTGGTTCTTTACCTCTACTGCGATCGGGAAACCGATTTTTAGCAATTGCCCTTGGCTCTTCGAGTCTCGGTCGTTGCAAACCCGACCATCTCCAACAATCTAGTTCGAGTGGGGAAAATACATGTTTCTCTTGAGCGGGCGAGGAGTGGCGGCACCCCAATACACACCGGTGTTGCTCGCTAAAGTATGAAGCGTTTAAAGGAGGTGATGACTACCTTGAAGCCACCTAGCACATCATCTTCGACAGCCCCGCTGAACCTTGAGGTGTTAGCACCGGATATTTCTCGAAAACACTCGACAGCCATCGTCTCATCACTTTTATTGCCAAACGGTCTGCACCGGCGTTGAGGAGCGCGGTTGCCGCGCTAATTCCCACCGAGTGCGTCGAGAAACGATCCGGATCCACACCACTTTGATGAGCGGCTGATTTTATCGTGTTCGCCCGTTCCCTTGCTGAGATACCTGCTCCAATGCCAGTCGAAAGTGCTGGTAGTTCTGGTGTCGTTCAGAGAGCTCTAGCACCTTTGACGATCCAATGTGCAGCTATCACTGGACAGATATTGGCATCGCCAAACTTATCATGGTATCGTACCTCTTCACGGCCAAACTGGTTGTAATGGCCCCCACAAGTGGTATGCCGACACGTTCAGCATGCCGAGGTTTGCACTAGTTTCCATTGGCACGATAAAAACAGATGCCACCTAGGTTCAACACATAGGCGTGATGTTGGTGTCCGATGTAGAGGTACTCTGATCTTCGCAGAAGAAAGAAAAAGCCAAGTAGCAGCCCATCCCACAGCAAGCGATTGCGCGCATACTGGAGGTCTAAACTGGTCAAAATTGATTGAAGAAGTTGGACCGATAGAGGATGCTTCTTGGTTACCGGGGATGTGAACCGCCGAATTCCTCGCAACAGTATGGCGTGGCTTGCATCCACACCAGGATCATAACCTAGGTTGTTCCGGTGGTACTTCCTAACAGCGCACAGTTTGGCGCAGATTGTTGAGTACGTATTGCCGGTTCCTGCATTATTCATGCCGAATCGTCGAGGAATACTGCGAAAGCTCCTAATTGTGTGGCATTTGCGCCCAAATCGTTTTGTGACAACCACGGAGAATACGTCACCCAGTCGCACCAATTAGACCATTGATTCCAGTATCGTTGGTAGTGTTTTTGGGACGACTCCGCAAGGGCACACGCCCGCAAAATTGCTCTTAAACCTGCGAGAGATTCCTTGAGCTGCTCGGTAGCTCGACCTGTGACCAACCAGACGAAAGATTAGTGAATTTTAATCGATGCTGCGCCGATTGCCACACCCTTGAGCCAGTATCTGCCATAACATTTGTGTCTCCAGCTATGTGATCTGCCGACGCGTAAAACGAATGTTTAACTTCTCGAAGACTGAGAATTCGCAGAAGATTTTGGGCTTCTTGATTTCGACTTGCTCGTCGATTGTGCCAAGAGATGGCGGATGTATTATCGATCCCGAAGCGCACGTGACATAGTCTGTTCATCAAGAGACCTGACCGAAACTGTCCCCAGACAAGAGAAGCAAATACAGTGTTCATCCGTTCCCGCAGATTGATTTTCTAATCGCCTTCACTGGTCGACCGAAAGCGAGCTATGCTGACCGGTTCTTGCTGATTAATTTGGCCCTGGAGATATTCCCGTCGTGCGAGGCAAAGCGCACACAATCGAGCGTCACTTGCGTCCATGTAGTTTCGTAGTCTATTGGCTGTGTGCCTGAGAATCGAGATGAAGTCACCGAATTTAGCTCCGCCGTGAGCAAAATCGCTCTGAACCACATTAAATCATCACGTGCTCCCGGCTTGATTAAAATTACTCCATATCGTTTCGATCCCGAGAGCAAAGCTGACAACTGCTGGAAGAAAGATTTAGCCGACGGGATTCATGTTACTACATGTCGGAGGCTTCCTAAAAGCCTGCGAATGTCCTGATGTGGGGTTGTAACTTGGCCTAACATACTGTTGATTCGGGATGAAGCTTTTAAAATTTTCTCTTGCAGCATCGCGAGCGTTGAGAGAGGGATATTCCACAATAGGCCAAGCATGTTTTCCTTCACTCTCCCACACCGTAAACGTTTCCTCATTAATGGCCTCCGGACCGAGAACTGTTGTCATAGCCGTACGAAGGGCAAGATTCGCCTCTGTGAGCGGCGAGACAATATCCGGCTCAATGAGATTATGATCATCGCACCACGTTTTGGCGTCGAAGTTGTCCGCGCCCTCGGGAGATTGAAGATGTCATTTAGGTGATGCACAGACATACAAATAACTGATTCCTGCTCCTGCCATCCAATAGTGTAGTGGTGAAAGCGTCCAGCCGAAGGGACAGCACAAATCAATTACTAATATTCGCAACTCGGGAACAGTGCCGGCAAAGTGTCCCACAAAATCAGTGTTGACTGCGATATGCCGGAAGGCTCCTGCTACATCTCCAGACATAAGTTTCGTGATGCCAGGAAATCGTGCCTCCACTTCTAAAATGCGAGTGAGGACCGTCGTAAGGGACGGATATTGAGTCATTGACAACCGTGTTATCGTTTGCCGAGAGTTTTCCGGGTATGATAGATCGTGAACCACCCTGGCATCGTCTGAGAGAGGTGTAGTACCCTTCTGGACAGCTCCAAACGGACTACATGTGACGTTTTCTAAAGATGCCAACAAATCAATGTCTAGGACTAGATACTGTCCCGCTTCTAGGCCTTTCCGTATTTGAGATAATTCAAGGCTGCTGTAGCTGAAGCGTGGTTTTCAGGGCGTTTATCCTGGACAGGAAATTGGGTCTCCCATTTTGGACGGACACCGTGCCAGACAATATCTTCCCATTCCCGTCGGTATTAATACGAAGAGAGTTCGATGGTATCACCAAAGCTTTGTTCGGACGGGAATCGTGTTCGGACTCACCACGAAGAAGGCGAACGAACTCGGGTAGTTGCATGCGTGATTTCCGTAAGAATGCTGAATATACCCGCTGCTTCTCAGAATCAATACAGAGCTTGATTTCGCCATTTACTAACGTAGGAGAGACCGATGGTGCTGGATCTTTTATATCGACACTGACTAAAGCCGCTCGGAAACCGGATTCGCTTTGTTCCAGATTCAGCGAGAGGAGGTGCCCCGACTGATAGTGTCTGTGCATATGGTCTTTGTTCGCGCAAAATGAATTGAATAAGATCTTGCATAACAGGATTGTCGCTGCCGTCGCTGTAGCTGGAGGTATCCATGATGTCCTCAGCATTGCCAGTGTTGCATGAGAATCTTGATGTGGAAGTGCCAGGTCTCTGGAAGCTGTGGCCGCTCTCCCGGAGACTTGAGTTATGAGATATATCTTCGCCAGCGCAGCAACCAGCTGGCTCGGTGACTCTTACCCGCCCTGACCAGTTGTCATGGGACGGCATATCTCCTGTGCCAGTGGGGCTTACTGCCCCTCCATTGGGTCTTGTGGCCACACGATGATGTTACGGGGTTGTGGCTACGCCTGAGTCTGTCGGTTCCCGTGTGTCGTGCTGGTGCTCGCGAATATGATGACTGTGTGAATCGTTGTGTGACCGACTCAGGTGGCTTTCGTCGACGCCTGGGTGTGCAGAAGCCTGGTGCGCACCCTGGCCCTTTCAATCGTCAGACTGCTCACGCGACATTGAGGCGCAGACTTTACGGAGACCACCGTAATTTTTCTGGATGAAATCGAACACAATTCCAAGTAGCGTGGCTGGTGCAAAATGGCCACGCTTGCGAGAAAAGCAGCCGTCTCGCTTGCACATACAGACTCTGGTCGTTCATCATCGGCAGTGCATCTTGCACATCCTGTGGAACTGGTGCGCGGGCTGGTGCTCCTGGTTTGCATTTGAGGACACGTGATGTACCAGACGTTGACGCCCCGGCGGCTTGGTGGTTCAATACCTGTGAGACCTGGAGACACGGTAGTGCCGACATTCGCACATCAGTGATAATTTGCATTGTGGGGACGAACGAAGGGTCTGCACACGAGAACTCATCACGGACATGGTGTGCCTTGTCGAGCTCCTTGAGCGCGAGAAAGTCACGAACGCGTTCAAACCGCACATTGCTTCAGTAGACCAGTTCACTCAGCGCGCTAACACTAGAAAAACCTCCGCGTGATTTCAGTGACGTGACAAACTTCCTCGCCTCGGCCACCAGGTCACTGACGTACGGCATGAATACAACGGCGACTAAAACTGGCAAACCGTCGATGGAGTCAATCACAGAGCCAAGATCCTTTGGTACCACAGCTGTTGGAAGTGAAGCTGATTTAGAGAAGTGTTGAGCGACGACACCTGCTTGCTTCCAACAACGATTGGGGCGAAATGCAGGACGGAAAGACCACGAAGACCTAAGTCCCAGCTGTAGATAGCGCGAAGGATGGTAGGGTGTGGCAAGAACGCGTATGAATCGTGCTGGACCTGCAGAGTCTCAAGTAACAATTGAGGCTCCAGAGCAGCGTACGTACCGGTAACTATCTGACTGTGAATGACGCGTTGAAGAGCGGACGGGTTATACTGTGCCTTCGTTGACGTTGAACCACTGTACGAGATCATACCAGAGCTACTGCCGAGAGCAAGTGGTGACTCTCGCAGAGCAATTACTTGATCAATACTGGTAACATCGAGGTTTTACCTGAATATGAAACGCGTAGTCGCTTAAGAGATTCCACGTCCTCAGCCACAGGTTTAGTAGCGAAAAGCTCACGCTTACGAGCAGGTTGCACGGATACCGAGGTGGGTGCTTGCCCCCAAATCGCCTCACCATCGCTATCGTCAGAATAGCTTAGCTGACTGGGCGGAAATGACTGTCCTTCCGTGACAGGCTCAATTTGACGTGTGCCTGAAGTTGCGGTGCCGAGAGCAGCCGTGACTGGACCGGTAAAGATGCCTTCCCCCGGATTGACGGTTGGAGGAACGCGTCGACGTCCATCCTGATAATATGAAAAGTCCAGGACATACTTGATCGTAATAAACACCACTCGTGCCTCTGCAGCTACGTAAAGAGGAATCGTATGACTCCCGTCGAGTTCAGGAGCAGAAAGGTGCCTGAGGATGATTGCCGAGTTGCGCGTAGCACGCAAACCTGATCCACTAAAGTGATCAAACGCGTGAGAATGGCGTTGACGCATCTCAGCAGGCATCCGATCTGCGACTGGGACATCGGAACAAGGTCGTAGAGCATATCTTGGAATGGTAAGATCTTGAAGTTCAAGCGAGTTAAAAAAACCAAGTGCTGCTTTTCCTCCCCAAAGCACACAAACAATTCTCCAGCAAGCCGGGATGGAAACCAGGTGTAACCCGTGACGACTCCGTAATCCCAACGTTTGGGCGATCCTTGTTCAGCTTTAGCGACGCACACGTAGCTGCCCACGTAGGTGCCAATTCTGCTGAGAGCCTCCTCCTTAGTTACAGCTCGCTGACGGATCTCGACTGCGGATCGAGTACATTCATGTCCATCGAGGAAAACCCAGTGACCACTCGCGACCCTTTCCACCAGCACGGGTTAGTCAGAAGAAGACGGCATCTCCCCCAACCCGTACGCATACCCATCGGTCTCCAGTGAAGAGGGTTCGAAGTAGGCGAAGACTTGAGAAGTTTGCATACTAGAAAGCGGTGTTGAAGGAGACTTGCGCGCTGCTTATGAGGTTTCGAAATGAGCTATCTACCTTCTCTACCTCTACTGCGATCGGGAAACCGTCGTTTAGCAGTTGCGCTTGGCTCTTCGAGTCTCAGTCGTTGCAAAACCAACCAGGCCGCACATGTGACAGAAGTTAGATTAGAGTGAGAAAGATTTGCTATTGTTTGAAAATTAAATTGATCACTTGAATATAAACTGCATAATTTGTAACGATACTAAATATTTAACTAAACTTCACTAGTCGTTGCAAAACCAACCAGGCCGCACATGTGACAGAAGTTAGATTAGAGTGAGAAAGATTTGCTATTGTTTGAAAATTAAATTGATCACTTGAATATAAACTGCATAATTTGTAACGATACTAAATATTTAACTAAACTTCACTACCCTGAAAGATCCCAGTCCAGCAACCAGTTTGGAGATGGTTACCTACTGTAATTTAAAAGAAACTAGTGTTCGGGATCCGCTACGCGGACGCTTGTGTGGTTTGCTGTAGCACGTGAAAATGATTCACCTCCGCTTCGCACCGGCGGGATTTTTAAGGAGACGTAAAATATCAAGCAATATACAACTATAAGTATTACTTAAAATAATACACCACTTTTACAACGGTATTTAAGCCTGAGTCTTCATAGATAAGGCTCATTTGAAGTTACACTCATTAGAAGCTAATTATATACGTTCTTGAGCATCTACAATACGTTTTGTAAAACCAAACAGTATATTTTGAGTTATACTAATTGCCAGTGTAGGATAGGGAACGAAGTTGTAGCGGACTTGAGGCGTAAGAAGTAGATTTGTAATTAATTGAGAGTGTATTGGACAGTCTACATAACCCGAAGCCATGCACCGATGCACTACCTACATTCCTACAAAGTTTCAGCTCCTAAGCCACAATATTGAAGGTGGGTATGCACAATCAATAACGTAGTTTCGTTACATCGCCTCAACTTCAACTTGACCACTTCTCCACCAATCACAGTAGGGTATTTCACACAATTGACCAATCACATCACAGTATTACATGCAGCAGTATGCCTTTAGCAACAATGCTACAGTAAGCATGTTGGGAGGTAGTATCCAGTAGATAGACTGTGAAGGTTAATCGCAACAACATTGTTTAGTTTCACTCAACAATGTCTCGGTATAAGATAGTTTTGTATGAACGCTGCCGTCTTCGTCAACTGTTTCTGGGGCGATTGCACTCTTGATCGCCTTTCTCTTTATCACCCGAGACAATTCCACATACAGTTGACCGTGAGCAAATACATATTATTCTAGGTAATGGTGAATCGATTGTCCTTGAGCCTTGTTGATGGTCAATGCTAAAACTGGTACAACAGGAATTTGCTTACGCATCATAGTGAACGGAAACGCTGTATCTTCGTCGTTGCTGAAGAACACAATACGTGGTAAAAACACTCGCTTACCACGTCGTGGTCCAGTCACTACTGTTGACGTCGATGAATTTTTCGCGCAGACTTACAACTCGAAGACGTGTTCCGTTGCACAAACCGTCGTCACTGTTTAGATTACGAATCATAACGTCTGGCGTTCCCATTTTCAAAATCATTTTGTGAGGAGGCATACCAGTAAAATTGAGTAAGTTTAAGAACTCTAGTTCAACCAAAACGCCTGGGCCCTAGAGACTATCGTTGGATAAATACTCTTTTTCGCCCGAAAGACGTTCAGCTACCATTCCATTGATTCTTCTAACACTAGCATTTGTTGGCGCCAAAATCGCACGATCCACAAAATATTGATCTGGTAAATGTTCATATCCCACCCCGGGATAGACCGCGTCAATCAAAGCGTTTATAGTTTGTAAACGGCGGTCGTCTTATGGCTCCTGATCATCGCAGGGATCGTACCCTTTATTATCCCGTAGTAGGGTAACATTAAGGAATTTAACCTAATTTTGGCTTTCACCAATAACCAGAGGATGACTTTCTTCCCATTATGTGGCCACAAGCACCCTGATTTGAACTCTTGTACTTGAACCGAAGCTTCACGCGACAAGTGCTACTATGTCTCACAATGTAGGGGTCAAGGAGCGTTGGGCGAGGCGGCGGCGGCGAGGAGTTACTGACGGCGGAGCTATTGCAGGGAAGGTGGCTTGTAGCTTGGAGGATGAATTGAGAAGTGAGATTAATGAGGCTGGTTAAACTTGCTAGCACGCGTTGGGGACAAGCAACAAGAATCATGTCCCCATCCTAAAGCCTATCAATTCTCTCTATCCATATGAATCCTAAATCTACCAATGAACTGGTCTTATCTAGATACGTCGCTTGAACTTAAAATTTTCTTGATGTGTCCCAAAATCCAGAATCCAGTCATAACTGAATTCTTTCAAATCATTAGAATTTACGTGCAATCAAACCCATGATTATGGGAGGTCTTGGCCGTTGCAGTTTTGGAAATTGCAAAGTTGCAGTGTTAGGACCATGTATTTTGGATAGACCTACAAACACATGTAATGTAAAATTTGGACGTGGTTGTCGCCAGTAGCAATTGATGCCGCTGACGACAACTGCGTCACAACCATGCATCAACTGGCTGGCTGACCCTGGCTTCAAAATGTGGCCGTTTCTGATGGTTCTATTCGGTGAACGGCGGGATAATCGACTCGCAAGGAAGCAGGGATGGAAAACTCGTGGTAATTGTTGCAGGCGTACACTTTACAAATATTACTGAACATACGTTTTACAACTACAACTTCGCCACTCATCAACACGTATGCTCGTTGAGTGTGCGTTTGACAAGATCAAAGACGTTTAAAATGGTGCATGGAGTTACAGACCGCCAGCCCCATGCTCGCAACGCTCGTATGATCTGCACAACGGTTCCCAAAGTTAGCCAACGTTTACTTCGCTGCTACTTAGTTCTCTGTTGTCTTACTTGCGCTCACCAGAGCAAGTTCCACACTGAGGTCAACCGTCTCTACGTGAGATGGAGGACCGGATGGCCCCATCGTTCTTACCTACCCTAAACCGGGTAGTCCAGGAAGAGGATGGAAGCCTTGCTAAGCTTGATACTCAGATGGTGAGGAAGTGAACTCCACAGCCCACTACAGCTATGAATTATTTTGATCGACACTGGGATCGAATGCCCGATTAAATTACCTTAGGAGAAGCAAAGAGGAACGCGTATATGGAACGCGTTTACTGTCAAGATAACGAGTAAAAATCCGTGTTTCAGCTGCACTCGCTTTCCAACAATCACTACTTTTGTGCTAAAGTGGTACGCGAATCATTTTGCTCTTTTGTCTCTGCAAACAGCTTAATTGGAGACACTAACATTTGCTGAACGCTCTCCATGCTCTGTCGAAGGGTGAGGTTGGCCCAGCGCTGTGTTTCCATGAAGTCCGCTTGGTTCGTCGTGGCAGTCTTGCTCCAATATATTCTGTAGCGTGGGTCTTAGTCTGTCACGTAGCGCGGCGGAAGCGGTGACGACGAAGACGACGGAAACGAAG
>NBNE01000954.1:0-15702 GCA_002215365.1 Phytophthora megakarya | reverse complement strand
CTAGGTGAAACGTTCGTGCAGGATCTGATCAACTCAATCGCTATTCTGCGACCTCTTCAGCAGCAGTTGAAGAATTTCCAGGAACACCGACCTACGCTGTCACGCATTTTCCCTTACTTCATTGAGCTCCTCACGGTGTACTCATCAATGGAGTGGGTGAGTAAGAAAGAGAAGGCGCTCATTACATCCTGCGTGACCGAGCGGTTTACTGCAATCTATGGTGACGCACACGGTGTGGCCTCCTCACTGGACCCGCTTTATCTGGGTGAACACTTGGACGACGGTAAGAAATTAGACGTACAAAGTTTCATGCTTCAGTTTTGCGCGCAAGAAGGACACAATGTGGACATTCTAACGCAGCTACAACGGTATCAAGCAATGGTAGCCGAGCTGAAGGAAACGAACAAAATGTACTGGCAGCTGCTGCAGTCTGGTACTGTGACATCACTTGGTTTTTGGGTGGAGCATCAAGAGCAGTTCCCTCAGTTGTATCAGCTGGCGGTAGCGGTCTTTGGTCTGCCAGCAGCAAGCGCGTCCTTTGAGAGGCAAAGTTTTATGATCCATTCACGCTTCCACCGCAAGCTGACGCCGGATCAACTCCAGAACCTCACCCACGTACACTGCAATTTGAAGGCGGGTGTTAATCATTGGCGTCAATTTCATAGACATGCAGCTAAAGCGAGCAACGATAGCACGAGCTCGTGATAAGGATTTCTAGCTGAATATGGTTGGCAAGTCTTCTTTTCAAAAGCATTGCTATTTCAATTACTGGTAAAGGCTGCAAGCGGTATGGATGATCAGGAGATCATTATTTTATTGTTACCATGAACCCGTTTGAGACTTCAATGCTGGACCTGAACAACAAGTTTGCCTTGAGCGTGGCGACTTTTTAGTTTCGCGTATGCATCCAGAGCTTTCTCAAATGGGAATATCGTGTCAATCACAGGTTTCGCCTTTCCGCTCTCGATGTACTTTGTTATCGCGTCCAACTTTTCAGCTGAAGGATCAGTATTGTGGACTTCGCCAACAAGTTGGGCACCGAATTCTGCTTCCTTCACGGGCTGTGCCATCGGTAGGATTGTAAGAAAACGCCCCGTGATTTTCTTAAGCACCATTTGAGCACCATCGTTCCACGCAGAAGCTTCCATTCCACAGTCATAGACAACATCAACCGAGTGAAGGTCCAGAACAGCGAGCCATTTCTCCTTGGTATAGTCAATTACTTGGTCTGCCCCGAGGGACTTCACGAGCTCAATGTTACGTGAACTTGTCGTTGTGATAACACGGGCACCCATCGCATGCGCAAATTGCACGGCAAACATGCCAACAGAGCTACTACCTCCCAAAATCAGCACGGTCTCACCCTTTTGCAATTTTGCGTACCTCGCCATGCCGGAGTAGGCTGTTAGAGCCACCGTTGGTACGGCCGCAGCCTCGTTGAAATCCAGGTTGGCGGGCTTCACTGCCACAAACTCTTCATCGATGACCAGAAATTCAGCTAAACTTCCAATCCCGCTAAATGGGGTCACCGACTTCAACAACCGTGCCATCGGCGTCGAATCCAATTCCAAACGGCATCCCCACAGATGGCGATCTACCTAGGAAATCCTCGCCCAATGCCTCCAGTAGCATGTAGTCGATAGGGTTCACCGCGGACTTGCTGCGTCCCGAGATCCTTTTGTGGGATATCGTATCGGATCTTGAGCTCTTTCTCAAGCGAACCATAGCTCTCGTACTGATAAGCACGGAATGTCCGCGGAAACGCCATTGTCCAGATGATAAGTAGGAGTCTTGATGCAAATGCAATGTGAATCATCTGGATGTAAAAAACAAAAGCGCAATTTGCACCGTAATCCGACCTTCTCCGTCATCACGATCACCGTAATCCTAGTACCTGCACAATCATGACTTTCGTTCAACTAATGAGCGAATTGCGGTGCTACTTCCACTGCTAGACGTATATCCTCGTACATGTACTGTCATGCTCTCTTCACCTCACCACCACCTAGATGAACAACATGGATCATGGAGGAGTCAACTACGGTTGATTAGAGGGAACAATGTCATTGTTTTGTAGGGAATACTTTACGTACTGAAATAACATTCCACTGTTAATTGAATATACATTTTGCACGGATTCGCGACAGAACTCCAAGTACAAGCCCCTTCATGTACTTGCTAACGTTGAAGCATCTTGACCACTAACTTACCGAAGGCGTGGCGAGATTTGAGTTTCGTGTAAGCGTCCAACGCGTTCTCAAACAAGTAAACCGAGTCGACGATAGGTTTCACGTGACCACCCTCAACGTACTCAGTTACTTTTCGCAGTGTCTTGGCCGATGGAACCACGTGAACATGGCCAACCAGCTTGGCACCGAACTCGGACTCCTTCACGGGCTGAACCATCGGCAAGATTGTAACGAAGCGACCAGTGGTTTTCTTAAGCACAACCTGAGCACCTTCATTCCATGCCGCGTTCTCCATACCACAATTGTAGATTGCATCAATCGAGTGCGCAGTCAACACATCTTGCCATTTCTCGGTTTTGTAGTCAATAACTTGGCTGGCACCCAGAGATTTTACGAAGTCGGCTTTTTCCACGCTCGCAGTAGTTATCACTCGGGCGCCAATGGCGTGCGCGAACTGCACAGCGTACATTCCTACAGAGCTGCTTCCTCCGAAAATGAGGATGGTCTCGCCCTTTTGTAGCTTGATATGCTCGAACAGGCCTTGATAGGCAGTCTGTGCCACAAGTGGGACAGAGGCAGCCTCATCGAAGGTCAGGTTGGTGGGCATTTTTGCCACAAAATCCTCATCCACGACGACGTACTCCGAGAGCGAGCCGAAGTCGGTAAATGGAAGCATTGTGTAGACGGCATCGCCGACTTTGAGGCTCGTGACCTCACTTCCAATCCCCACAACTTGACCGGCGCCATCCATACCGATCGTGAAGGGTTTCTCTACGGACGGCGATCTTTTGAGGAATGCTTCACCAGCGAACTCTAAAATCATGTAGTCGACTGGGTTCACAGATGCACTGTGCATTTCAATACGCACTTGCTTGGAACCCAGTGGTGCCTGCTGAATGCCCGAGTGAATCGTCAGGGTCTTTTCCATGGGACCGTAACTCTCGAATTGGTACGCGCGGAAGGTCTGTGGAAACGACATTATCACTGTTCGTAGTGGTGCGAGGGTAGTTGATACTTGGATGCAAAATGCAAAGTGTATTGGATACACAGCAAGAAAACTGGTATCATAACGTGGAACGTAATATGGTAAGTTTATGTGTCTGTAAATTGCCCACCGTAATCTTTAGTCGCCCATAATCTTAAGTTTTGACCAATCAAAGCTTTACGATCTCGAAACGTCGCACCCTTTCGCCATTGACCATGTCGGTGGCGGATCCAGACAACGACGACGCGTACGGTAGTGATGACTACGAGCCAGAGTCCCCTACACGGCCTCAGCCATCCCCTACCCGTTCACAGCACTCCGCCATTCCTCCCTCCATAGTTCAGCAGCAGCAACTGACGTTTCAATTCGACACAGATGCTGCAAGCGACAGTGAAATTGTTACCCCACTGCCCACCCCAAAATCTAAGCGCACTCGAACTGCTCGAGTGTCCAGCGCTATCAACGGCCGCCACTTGATGGACAACACCCAGTGGATATACTCCGTTTCGGCGTTGCAAGTTCGGATGCTGCGGATTCCAGTGACAGAATCTGCAGCGATCCGAGAGTTGCGGATGTTTGCTACAATAGACAAGCAGGCGGCGCAGTCGAGAGGGTCTACGTGGAAACAGGAGCTTCATTCAGTGGGAGGAGGGTCACCTCTGCCGTCGATTAAGAGACAGAGAAAGAAAAGCAGATCATCAGCGAGGATGGAGCGGTATCGACGAAGTGGCCACATTGAAGGAGCCAAATGGGTAAAAAATGATGGGAAACTGCAGTGGACCTTTCCGATGGAGAAGTTCCGTCGGTTGAAAGCATACGCCCCCAGAATCAAAGCGTTTGTGTATGGGATCAGTGAAGTGGGAGTGGAGAACCACCACTCCAGGACCCAAATGGATAACCTTGTCCGTCAAGAGAAAGAGGGAGCGATTTTGAGTTTTGGGTGGTTCTTTCTTGATCTGAGGTTCGTTGGCATATTACGTATACTGTGACGGATGGAGCATTGATGTTCATTAATATTGTTTCATGTTGTTTTAGAACGCCGGATCTCCCTGAACGATGGCTTAAGCTACAGAATTCCCCATTTGGTGGCGAGATTTTGGTTTCTAGCGCATTCTTGCCAGTGGAGTTGACACCACAACAGCCAGATACAAAATCAATGCCACAGTTTGAGGATAAAATGTCGAATATGCGACGTCAAACTGGAACAACGGCTGTGAAGACGACAAAGGCAAAATTGTTTTCAGGCGAAAGTGGCGAATTCTTACAGATTGGAGATGGGAATGGTCATGACATATTCGTGCTATCCATCTTTATCCAATCAGCTCTGAACCTATCTAAATTGGTGGAAACCTCGACGGTAGAGGATCCTCAGAGTCTTGGGCAGACCGGATATTGGCTGAGCTATTCTCTGTTCGACGTTGTTGTACAAACCGACGTTTTCTATAACTTGATCGCGGCCGAGTTTTCTCCGATTCGTGATAGTTTTCGTGTGAAGAGCAGCTTGAAAGACTTGACGCACTGTATCGAGGCCCTAGGGAATCTTACAGTTTTTATGTGTACAGAAAACCAAGTGCTCGCAGGGGTGGAGATTCCGTTGCGGCCATTACTGTCAAAAACGCCTTTTGCTAACTCAGGGGAAATCGAAAATGCACTATGGTCTGGCCAAAAGTCTGAAATTGAAGGGGAGTTTTCGTTTCCAGATTTTGATGAAGCTATCATATCTGCATCTTTTGCAGTGGAGCTTGTGGAGTCTAATCACTCAAAAGGAACAAATATTATCCGACGAATGAGTCAAACTGCCGTACCGAAGCAAGAAATCGATATTGGAGAATTAGATGAACCAGCTCTGGATGTACAAGCCGATACTACAGCAACTAAAACCGAAATACTCCCGGCAGAGCAGATTTTATTCAAACTAGAGTATCTCCGACTGAAAACCTCGACGTTAGCTCCGTTTATTGGTGAGGAGAATGTATCGGTCGAGATGACCCTTGGTGAAGAAAGAGTATCTGGCAGCTTAGTGTTTTGCTCATATACAAAACAGCAAGCATTTGCTACATGTCCAGCGCTTGGAGTAGTTCACGACAATGTTTCAAGTGAGATTATGATCGGCATACGCATTCATATTCGATGCTTTTCGACAGTCTCTGAACGCTTAGTTGCATCTTCAGTAGATGCTCCAAAAATCGTTCAGGATGATGAAGGCTACCCCAAAGCCATCGTACTTACCATGATAAACGAGTCCAAACAACAAGTGGGGCAATGTACATTGGGTTGTACACGTGGAATGGATTCTCATCAGAAGCTTGGTCGTGAATTAACGATTGAACCGAGTGGAAACAGACATCACTATCGGATATGCCTAAAACTTAAAGCGGTCAAGGATGTTAGTATTCCCGGAGGATATTCACTTCGCTATCTGAATCCATTTCTGAGCTTGGCATCAGGTACGTGACATACACGTCCTAGGGTATAAGGGTTAGTATGTTTACCCTACCTTACTATTATGATTGCAGTTAGCAGCGACTGGTTTACAGTTAAGGACAAGGGTGACGTGGAAGCTGTAGGTTTCTACTGCATGTTTGACTTGAGAAAAGACTCAATTCGGTTCAAACAAGAGATGCAGGAGTCTGTAAGTATTGACTTGATTTCAAGTGATGAAGAACGGTAAGTCAACCAACATTTCGCATTTCTAATACGACCGCTAATTGCTTTGTGTTGTAGGATGGGAAGTGCCATCTTCAGTTTGAGTTACCTGTATTTTTCGGAAGAGCATTTTTGTTGTTCGGAAGACAACTGCAGGGAGGTTTTCATTACCCAGACCGAAGCAGAAGCTCACTGGCTTGAGATTCACACAGAATCTTTTCTACCTAGCATCCAGGCTGGACCAGAAGTGTATTATCATTCGTATCGGAGTTGCTCGATCAGCATTCCGATTGTCAGCGATAATTCCAGCAATGAGTCAACCAGGCAACAACCACGACGCATAGGGTCTATCCGTGTATCAGCATATTTGGAGGATGTTGGACTGCTCACAGAGAAGCGTGCAGTAGCACAGGACGAAGTGTACGTAATGCACTTGTAGTCTGATGTACATGTGGCTAACTATTCTTCTTGTTTTTTGTAGACTCTTGCTTCCCTCACCTCCATCGCAAGAAAAGGAAGACAGAAGAGAAGAACCATTAACTGACTCGCACTCAATTGATGTTTCTCCTGTAGTAAAGGAAGTTCGAGAGCGACCAAATAGTACATCGTTCATACGAGAAGCAGAAGAAAAAAATCGTTCTACGGCTGGAACGATAGGGTCGATGTCAAGTGATAATTTCCAGCTAAATGCCGATGGAGATGGACAGTCACATCCTGATGAAGGTAGACAGCCGAAGCCCGATGAAGGTAGACTAGATCGCTTGCGCGAGCGAGAACAGGAAACCATACAACTAAAAGAGGCTTTGGAGCGAGAAAAGAGCGCGTGGAAGAAGGAGCAGCACCTTCAACAATTGCAATGGAAACGGCGCTTTGCCGAAATGGAGAAAGCTCGGATGGATGAACTGGAGGAGGAGTGGGCACGTCGTGAAGAAGAGCGGAGCAACATGCTTAAGTCAGCCCAGGAGGAGTATCAGCGACTTGAACAAACACTTCGTAAATCCTTAGCAGATTTGGAGACGCGAGAGCGGCGTTTAGCTGTCGCGGAGGCAGCTCACCAGCGACAACAAGAAGCGAAACATGATGAAAACGAGTCCTTGCAGCGGCGTCTGAAGATTGAACAGACTCATACGCTGTCGTTGGCAAAGAAGCAAACCGAAGCATATGAGCGGCGTATTGCGTTGCTGGAGACTCAACTAAGCGACGCAGAGAAGAGAACCAAGCAAGTCGAAGCAGATTTTGTCGAGTATCGTCAACAACAGCGAAAATTACCCGAGTCGAGGCTCCGTGAAGAAATTGCTGCATTGAAAGGTAGTATATCCGAACTAGAAAAGCAGAAAATGGCAAAGGAGCGAGAATGCGAGATCGCAGAGTCGAATGTGGAAACGATGAAAACCCAGCTCGAACAAATGTCTAGTTTGCTTGCTCAAGAGAAAAAGAAGCACGAGGCTCGTGTTGTCGATGAGTTGGAAAAACTTCGCGTCAAGTACATTGCTCGCGAGGAGAAATACGTGCTAGATGGAGATCGAGATGAACTTCGAGCAATCAAGAAGCAGCTGGACGACTTGAAGGGGTTCAAGCTGAAAAATGATGGTGGAAACAGACGCCTCCATAAGCAGGGTTCACATGAACAAACTTCACCACAAAACCATCACACCCACTGGCACACACAAAGCCGTCAGGCTGCTGTACGTCATTCTCGCTCGACTAATCACCATTTCGAGAACCCACAATCAAGTTTCCACTCTGATCATGCGTCTGGAGATGAGAGTGACTGGGATGCATTCTCGCACGAGGAAACTAGACGACCTAGCACGACACCGCAGTTGAGCCCTCACGTATCTCCAAGTGGGCAATATTACGCTGACTCTCGTTCCTGCACTATCGATATCCAAGAACCACCGATGCCTGCAAAACGAGACATTGGTGACGACACGGATACTTACACTGGGCCTCCTGATACCGAGCTCGGACGGCTAATTCGTGAGCGAAAGTTGTTACTTGCTAGTGGTGCTTATGATACCCAAAGCTATCTGGTACGAGAGCTTGACCGACTTATCAACGTGACGAAGACGAACGTTGAACACCATAGCTCAATAGCTTAGATAGTGCAACCCGAGCTGGTACAGCTTTGTTCAACATTTCAATTTTATTGTGTTCAATCGCACAATCAGCTTGCCTGGTTCTTGAACTTTTCAAAAGCTTGGTTCAACACAGTGAAAAGTTCCTTGGCTTCTAATTGTTCAGGAATTGTAGCACCGCGCAGTTTGTCAGGGTGAACAACTCGAATAATGTTCCTACGATGACACGGTACAACAAAAACATACGTTAGCGATAATAACTGGTAAGCACCCTTCATCCAGAACATACCGATAAGCCTTGCGCACAGTATCATCGTCGGGCGATTGCACCACCATCAGTTGGCACTTTTTAAGAGCATCATTTGAAGATATTTGGTCCAAGGTGAGAATCATGTGCAGAAGTTCTTTCCCAAAAGCCCACATCTCCACTCTCCTATGAATGTCCCCACGGACGGCATCTGCTTCATCAGCCTCGATCTTTTTCTTCATCTGCAACTCATGACGCTCACGCAAGCGGGCTTGCTGGCGCATGTACAGCTCAGTGTCTGCTATCGTAGGCTCAGGAGGCAATGGTGGTGTATCAGTAGACTGCGCACCGAAGGCCGGCTGCCGCTCTTCCTCAGTCTCACTTTCTGACGTCTTACTCTCGCTTTGTCGCCGAGACTGACGACGAGATTGACCATCAACCTCCACACCATCATCTTTGGGAGGTCGTGGTGGGTCATTTGGATGAAGTGGTGACGATATATGGGGTTCCTTTTGATCTTTCTGTTGCTGTTTGTTATTCATCTGCTGTCGCATCTGCGAAACACGCACAGTTTTCATGCTTGCTGGACGTCGTTTTCCATTACGCCGTGCTTGCTGCTGCTTGCGCTTCCGTTCGCGTTCCTCTTGTGCCATCTTTTCCCACTCTTTTTCGTACTCTTCCTTCTTTTTGGTTTCTTCATGCTCTTTTTCTTGTTTGCGTTTCAATTTCTCGTTGCGCTTCCTAGCGCGCGCCTCCATGTATTCGTTCATGCGACTTTTACTTGTGTTGTGCAAATTGTCACTGCCACTCAAACTTCGACTCTTTTCTCGGCTCTTGGAAGATGTATGAGAGCGGGACACATGTTTCTCGTGGCGATCTTGGCCTGATAGACTGGTCTTTCGGACTTTTCTGTGAACCTCAGTTGTGATCTTGACAGTATTGTCTTCTTCGTCAGATTCGTCATCCTCGGAGGAAGAACTCTCCGACATACTGTCAACCTTTTTTGCATCCACGTTAAGAGGTTGACTCTTTTCCACATCAGGCTCATCAGAGTCATCATCGGAAGAGGACGAGGAGGAAGACATGTCATGCTTCCTTGGTGGACCCCGTCTTTCCGATGTGTCTCTGAACCGTGTTGGTGGTAACCGCGTAGGTTTGTCGGATGTCTCACCCCATTTACGCCTGTCATCATCATCGTCCGTCCCGCTTGAGCTACTCGAATCTGCATCAGCACTAGCATCTGAAGGGATCAGTTGTGACGGAATATCCACATGCACTGGAGGGTTGAACGGCGGACCAGCTTCATGCACAGCAATCGGTGGAGGGGGAGGCGGTGGTGGCATGTCATCGTCCGATGAGTCACTCGAAGATGACTCGCTGCCAAATATGCTATCGCTAGACTCATCCTCATGATGTGATGGTGATTTTGCCACGTACATTCGAGGACGCTCCTTCAGCACTTTGCTATGTGGAAACCCTTGACGCGGAGGGAGTGGTGACGCAAAACCTGTTTCAGCTGTCGTTGCTCCATCCGTGGAATCGTCCTCTGGTTTCGACATACTCAGGCCATTTCGTGGTGAGGAACCCCGCTTGAATCGGGATGAAAGCTTCTCAAAAAAAGTGGATGATGTACCAAGAGCTTTGCCGTTGGCTGCAGCACTCTTATCTTCTACTGACTTTTCCGGAAGGTCTACAGAGATCTTGATTGTTTGTGCTGAGGCAGCACGACGTTTTCCCTCCCTCAGCGAAGGCTTTGAGGCATCGTCCGTGAAACTAGAAGTAGAAAAGCCTCGTTCACGACTTCGACTTCGCCTTGGACTTGAGGTTTCGCTGGCAGGGGAAGTAATACCCGTCGGAGATGGAGCTGCCACTGCCACAGGGCTAGACACAGCAGATCCTTTACCAGCTGTATAGTCAAAGCTAGCGAGCTCTGCCTCGGTAGCTACAGTCGCGATGCTATCCCTAGTGTCAACACCATCACCTCTCGGATCTGGTGACAAACCATCAGGGAAGAACCCAACGGATGCTGCTGTAGCCGCCGCTGTCTTGGCTCCCACAGTTTCCTGAAGAGCAGTCAATTGTTTGCGGAGATACTTTTTCTCCTGTTGCTCTTTCTCCAGCTGAAAGTTAAGTCCCCGACTGATCGCATCTGCATCTTCACATCGCTTCACTAGACTTTGATATTCATCGCTTGCCATCACTTGCGTCGCTGTTGGCTTTCGGTGCGCGGTCGTCAATAATTGCTTCTCCATGTCACGCAGTTTCTCGATCAGTGCTGTGTTTTCAGCCTGCTGTTCACGCATCTGAACTTCCGCTGCTTGCAGGATCTTCTCGTGTCTTTTAGTCTGCGTTTCAATCTGTCGTTGCAGCTCCTGCTCTTTCAAGCCGCGTTCTCGTCGGTTCGTCTCCTCCATGGTCGCTGCATCAGCTCGCACATGGTCACGTTGCGCAGTAATCGCTGTCAATTTCGTCTGTAACTCAGCGACCTGCAGTTCGTACTGCTCCGAGTGTCGCGCCATCTTCTCACTCGCTTTCATGAGCTGCTTATTGCGCTTCTCAATGATCCGTTGACACTCTTTCGTTCGAATGGCGAACTCGTCCTTCTCCTTATTAACTTCGTTAAGCTTTGTCTCCAGCTCTTCCGCTCGCCGTTGTGCCGTCTCCAGCTCCACTTTGAGCGCCTTCATCTCCGACTGTTTCTTGCTCTGTCGGAGCTTCACGCGCTCGTGGAACGTCTCGAGCGTGTCCCCACCGTCGTCGTCGTTCTCAAAGAGCCCCTTTCTCTCGGTCGAGTGCCCTCCATTGTCTCCAGCTCCGACAGATGAGCTCAAGGACGTCGTGGACGTGGAGAACATGGTGCGACGGCGGAAATCTGCGCCTGAGAGCGAATTCGACTGCAAATTGGCCGAGCGACTGCGCACAGTGGCCCCCAGCAGCGGCGGCACAGCACCCACTCGCTGGCTCCCGTCGTTCTCACCATCCGAGGCGTCGGAATCTCCCGAAGAAGACGAAGAAGAGGAGAAAAGGCCGCCGTTGCGACCGCGACTGCTGTTGCCCGCAGGAGCTCGTGCACTTGGGAACAGCGGGTTGTCTAGACAGGAAAAGCGACAGGTGAGGAGGGAATGAGATGCACTGTAGACGGAGACTTACCTTTCACCCCGGGACCGACTGAGCCGCGCCGCATGACGTCAGCAGCAAGCTCAAGATTCTCAGAACTGGCCAATTACAATCCCAGGTGATCAGCGAACTTTTTATCGGACGCTTAATAAGGGGTGCCATCCATCCCTGAACTAGGCCGTGTGCCTCAAAATTCAAAAGCTACAATGTTGCTTCAACCGTGGTGTATTTGTATCCTAGCATAACCACTACATGTATTTTGCTCGTTTCAAGCTTCATTTGACGCATACTTCATGCAAACTGTGGTTCCAAACGTCCAAGTCCTTAATTAGGCAATCTACCCGTTTTTATCTACGGTAGTGCGGATCAAGTCTCTTCCCTTCAGTATTACCGGTAATAAGCAAACTCTTCATTATTGGCGCCAAAAGTGCAACCGTCGCAATATCCATCCACCAGTGGCTATGGTGACGGTGAGCAAGTCAAATGGCGACGTGGAGAAGCTCAAGAGGAAGCTGCGTAAGCGCGTGAGCCAAGCGGTGGACGCTGTGTGTGTGGAGTGGGCGCGGCAGACGCCTCTGCAGCAGGCGGACGAGAGCATGGATCGGTCCTACGGGAGCTGCAAGAAGCTGGTGGCCTACATCTCGGACAACATGGACACATCCCCCGGCTTCGTGGAGCAGATGGACCGGATCATCCTCGCCTGCTTCAGTGGCGCCTCCAAGCGCGTACTCCGCACGGTGGCGACCCAGAACGTGTGGTTCCGAAGCTCGGAGGAGGACGAGGAGGAGCCGCAACGAGAACGCTGCACAGGCCCTCGAGGACACGCTAAGCCCGTGGCAACCAGTGACGAACCTGTAATCAAACTGGAGCGAGTTGAGTTGAGTGCCACTGCGGCAGACGGTACGGGGCTGGAGAGTCGGGAAGTGGCGGGCTCGCTGCTCATGAAACGCCCCCGGAGCAGGACCAGCAAGAAGAAGCTGTCAACTCACAAGCCATTGCAAGCGCTGGTGGTGCCCGAGACAAAGAAAGCGCCTCGACGACGAGCGCTGAGCTCTGCGGAGGAGAGTGTGGACACGGAGACGGATGAGGAGGAGGAACGGAAGAGAACTAAGAAACGCATGCCACCCCAAAAGAACGATGAAATACTGACCCCTGCAGTGCCCGTGGAGGACGCACAAGGATTACTAACTTTCAAAGAGGCCATCGGGGAACTGTGCTATCAGGACCGACGTACACCAGAAGAAACCGTGTTTTTCAAGGAACGCCTCCGCAAGTCGATACAGTTTGTAGATGCAATGTTGTGCAATCCACCACCAGGAAAAGCGTGTACGCGATCTTGCACTAAAATACGAGGATCGATGTGCAAGGGCACTGCGCCATGTCAGGACAAAATGTGCCGTATTTGGCACGACGTCGAGGCTCATACGGATCGATGCAAGAACCTGAAATGCGAATTCAAACTCCGAATCTTAGTACGCGAAACGATGCACAAGCTCCACCGTAAGCAACTTGAGATCAAAAATGCAAACCAGAAACTACGGAAAAAGAACGCGACTTTAGACGACATGAATGCTACGGAACTGAGCGAACCGGGGACTTACGCGGATGCAATTGTAGGACTTGAGAGTGAGGTCGACAAAATGGAGGAAGAACTTGTCCGTGAAGAAGCTGAAATGGCTGATATTAACGGTGTCCTGGAACAATACTGGGCAACGTTGAACGAGATTGGGATCGAGTCAAGACATGACGAGATCGACAACTTTCCTGAATTCATTACGCATTACGCGAGCAAGAAGAAACGCAAATAGGCGACAACAGGTACGCTGCATTTTTGCATACATCTTAAGAGATACGATTTGGCTATTTATTTGATTGCCAAATTTAAAAAATAAGAACGATTCGTTTACGACCACTCACAAGTTTAGCCTACACTTGATAGTACTCTGGATTTTATCCAGTTTGGGAGCGATACCAGTGGACAGTGGAGGTACTAATCCACATCAAAATTTATATCCGCCAATAATGCATTCACTAATAAATTCAGATACATATTAAAAGACTGCGGATATTTTATACCTGAGTGGATTTTCATAAAATCTAAACAGACATCCCCGCCTAATCCGGAACTGTGAGCCCTTATGTACCTCCCAGAAGTAGTACCCGCGTGCAGTCTTGATTTGCATTCTAAGTATGTAAGTCAGCATGATTTACATCTATTTATGCACGGCATTTGTATCTTCTTACCTCTCACACATTATAGGTCCCACCTTTCCGGATTAGGCGGGGAAGTCTGTACCAATGTCGCCTGTGTGTTTACGGGTGACATTCGGATGACACGAACTTTCGGACGATACAGGTACGCGCCTCATATTGGAAAAATTCAGACAGAATGCTCACACAAGGACA
Source organism: Phytophthora megakarya (assembly GCA_002215365.1). NCBI lineage: Eukaryota > Oomycota > Peronosporomycetes > Peronosporales > Peronosporaceae > Phytophthora > Phytophthora megakarya. The sequence goes on along the minus strand of NBNE01000954.1, from coordinate 2,034 downwards.
GCACGACGGCCGGGATAGAAATTGGAACTCCACAATTACTATCATTCAAATTGCGCTGATGAGCATCCACACCAACAACTCCAAAACAGTAACTCCAAAAGAAATGATCAAAGTTAATGCTACACCTCGGATCAGTCCTAACATACACAAAACCATATCGATTAGGCACAATACAAAGATCTTTCCGATTGTTTGTTTACCGATGAAATTCGCATGACATCGAATCTAAATTTGTTTTAACTACACTTACACGTAGCTGTACCACATCATAAAATCCAGAGCGTTCCGCGGCTTTGACGCGGCTTAGTCAGAACGAGAGCCATTTCGGGTGGCTCTTGGATTCACTCGTCCCGATTTTTTTCATTGTAAACAGCTACAGATATTTACACAATGTTTTAGGAACGAGTGTATCAACGCTGTACAGTGAGTGAGCTGTTCTCTCCATTTAGCGGCCGTTGCGATCGCCTCATTCCAGCCGAAACTCTGTTTCCCATGCGTAAATACATAATTCCTCCTTAGATTATACATACGTTTCCGTTCATCTCACCTTTTCCGTTCTAACCTACCGGGTTTTTCTATACCATGTGGCACGGACCGCATTATTGTCTACAACCTCTTTCGCCAGGAGTTGGAGTTGGAGCCTCATTAGAGATCTAGCGCAAATTCATGCATTCCGGTATTTGCCAAATCAATGACTCAGCCATCTCTGTGTAGCTCCGACAGCTTAAACCCCATGTGAGTCCTGCGCATGGAACACAGCCAGCAAGTGTATGAGATTCATTTGAGTTACTACTGAAGGAAACTAGTAACAAACGCTCTCTCACTCTCAACATTAAATTTGCACGCTCATACACGACGGAGAGTGCTTTTGTTAGCGCCTTGCTCGGTTTATCACCTCGACTATCACATGACTACTCTACTGTCACATGACTACTCTACTATCACATGACTACTCTACTTGGGGGTATGATCATATGTATACTTCATTGGACCCTGTTCCACCAGCTGGTATCCGCGGAACCCATGTCGGGCGTTACTATCGTCCAATCTTCAAGGTTAAAGATGCGGCAGACTTTGTCATCTTACCTTCATGTTTGGAATAGCGCAGGACAGTGTCCAAGTAGCTAGAACTAAATGCGGAGGATTAAACAAGAATGACAGTTTTGACTTTCCCATACGTCGTGGACACGGATCAAAGTTAGCTTTAGTACCGAGTACTAAACGATTTTAAGCTCCGCGCAGCTATGAGTGTGCGTGAACCAAAATGGTCGATAAGGAAGATGCGTCTGTAGAAGAACTGACAACCCGCGCGGCCGCCATGCAACTGTCGAGCGCAGACTCCCCATCACCACCGCCCGCGACGTCACAGCCTCTGCGGCGGTCGTCAGAGTTGCAGCTGCAGCTACCTAACCCTTGTGAGCTTGACCTAAATGATTTGTCAATGCCATCGGCGAGACCTCAGCGAGATATGGAAGACTCAACCTCAAAGGACGGCGAGAAAGATAACATCGGTGGTGGACCGTAGCGTGTTGCAGCGGTTCTGGCTCTATTTTACCCGTCACAATTTGCGGGCCGTACCATACATGACCGACGAATTTTCATGCAGGAGTGTGGGACCTACATGACGGCGGTAAATGCCATTCAGACGCAGTGTAGTGGGGCCTGCCGGTGGGCGTTTGCATCGAATCAAAGACAAAGCGTATGATTGCTCGTTATCAGTTCAATTTACCTCCTGGTGTGATCTCGAAGTTCCAGTGGATTATTTACTTTAAGCAGGCTCGAGAACCATCTCATGTCGACTATGCAACCGTCGACGAGGCCATGAAGGAATTCGCATGGAAACGCGGTGGCCGGAGCCTGAGAGCCGCATGATGAATCTACAGGGGTGATTCTGGATAAGTTCAATCTGACGGATATCGTTTTTGAGCATGATCAACCCAGGATTGTAAAATATCTCACCGATGTGCTGGCATCCCCAAGCTTTAAGAATGTGGTAAAGTGCGATCGAAATCTCGCGAGAGGAGCAACCTCGGC
>NBNE01000953.1:0-15709 GCA_002215365.1 Phytophthora megakarya | reverse complement strand
TCCAGATTCACAGCATCCACTGTAATTCCTGACGTGGCTCTGCAACGGCTTAATCTCCTCCACAGTCGAGCTCACAAGTCAATTTTCCTGTTGCCCATGACCTCGCTGGACCAACAAATCCTCGCTACAGAAGAAGAATTAGCCGGTAAACCACTATCAACTATCTCCATCAGCTTCTGTTTCTAACTATTTCCCCAGGTTTTGCAGCCGGCAGCGTCACTTGCATCTCGCCTGCACTGGACCAAGTTTTGCTGGAAATGCAGCAGACTGGTGTGCCTTGCTACGCTTGGGCGCACCTGAAAGTTCTGCTTCTGGCCAAGTTGCAATTGGCTCTGGACACGATGGACGGCGACGCCGCGAGCAAAAGTCGACGGGCCAGTGTCACGCAATTGTTGCAGACTTTCGAGAACCCTCCATTCACCCTGCAACGCCTCACGGAGATCATCCTGGAGCCCCACAGAAGTTACCGCAGTCTGCCCAAACTGCTCAATGCACTGGAGAAGCTGCTGGCGGTGAGTTCCACGATTCAAGTGGTGGATCCACGCACTGCTCAAGCCATTGTGCAGCAGTTCCAGAGCCCTGGGCCACTGGAGGTCGACTCGCCCATTGCTCGCCCCATTGATGATGTGGTTACACGAGCTCCGTGGAGTGGAGAAGCTGCAGCGTAGCACTTGATTTGATAACATGAAGTCGATTGAAATTTAATTAGCTTTTACTCTGATAACTCACCGCCAGCATCACCCAGATGGCTACAGTATGTTCGGCGTACGGGAAGCAACGTACTGCAAGAGCAAATTGTGCTGAGCGAGCGTGAAGTGAGAGAATGTCAATGACGAGAGCGTTGGAACACATGACTGCTAAGGCGTCGACGGGAGACTCAAAGGTGAAAAGCGAAGGCACACCTTGGAACGTGTGACCTTCCTGGACGAAATTCGTGACGCTCTGTTGGAAAAAGTTGTTGTCCACTTGAGTCACGCCATAGAGACGCTCGAGCTCGTAGGAGTTTAAGGCTGGCAGCAGGTAGAAACTCAATTCTTCACTCCATCGAGTTACGAGACCTTCAGCTCTTCGACGGGATGAGATTGCTCGCTTCAATGCATTTGACCAGTCTTGCTCTAGGATTGAGGCTGAAGCCACATCAGGTGCAAGTAGCATAGTTGGTGGTTGTGCGAACGGGAGATCTGTAATGAGATTTTCATCCATTCGTTTCCAGCAACTTTCATCGTCGAAGTCGAAGGAAGATTCGACGAGTTTCCAAGCTCGCGGCTGCAAGTTCGCGAAGAACTGACGATGGTTGAAAACGCAGTCGATGGCGCAATAGCCTCGTCGTCTTGGGGCTCGTGCATCGTTCACTGCGATTTTCTCTCCAGTCACTGCTTCCCACAAAAGCACATCAGTAGAGCTACAGCAACACAGCATTCAGTGTTAGTGACGGTAGTTTGTAGAGTATACGATGGTTGAAAACGCAGTCGATGGCGCAATAGCCTCGTCGTCTTGGAGCTCGTACATCGTTCACTGCGAATTTCTCACCAGTCACTGCTTCCCACAAAAGCACGTCAGTAGAGCTACAGTAACACAACATTCAGTGTTAGTGGCGGTAGTTTGTAGAGTAGGAATTACTTGCCTGCTTCCTCGAGTAAGCACCCAAACATGACCGACTTCAGCAGATCGAGCATTCCCTCTGTCTTCATAACTTCGTTGAGATCCTCGAGTGAAGCGAGAAGCACTTTTACTTGCAGATATCGTTCCGATACAGACATAAGCATCGAGGCCACAGCCCAAAAGTAATGAAGCAAGTAAGGTCTGGGACAGCAGCAACACTGTTAGAGCACATGAACAGTAACTACTGCACGAAAACTTACTGCGTGATCTTGAGCGTCTCCTTTGCGAAGGGATATTATCGTAGCTAGTGCTCGCCATGTTTCATCAGTTGCACCTCCAACTAGTGCATTCGACTCGTACGGCAGCAAACCAACGAAACGTGCTGCTTCACTTGGGCTTTTCACCGCAGTAGAAGCTCGCAAAGGCACAACAAACTTGCAGATCATTCGATACCGACCTTCTTCATCTTCAGCAAACATTTTGACAAGACGTTGTCTGGATCCAATCTTGGCAAGGAGCTGCGAATACTCGTCATCTCCGTCCGCATCATTCGATTTCTTTGGCGATTGTCGTTTTCTTTCGCGAGTTTCGCTCCGATATTCATCCCACCACTGCTTTGCGTACTTGTAGAAAAATTGGTTGCTTGTGTTTCGACGGAGAGCTTCCTTGTTAAGGAAGGATCTGGCTTCGTGCGCAATACTTGTAGTTCGTTTACAATGCAGCAGGTCAGCTCGAATATCTAACGACCCCACAGGTTCCTTCATTCGACCTGTAAGCTGAACGGGGAAGTGTACAAGCTGCATGGTTGAGCATAGTACTCGTCTCCAATCAAGTCGGTGGACAGCTATCAATTCGCACGAGAGCTCGCGCCATTGAGCGATACCATTATTATCTCTGCTCAGCAGCTTCTTGGCCACTTTGATCAAATCTATCTGTACAAGTTCCTCCACGAGACAGAGAGCTTCCCACGGAGATGTCACGTCGACAGCAAAAGTTGCTCCACCTCGTGTTCGAGCAGTTCTCGCTCTCTGTTTGTCCACACGAAAGCGAAAATGCTCATCAAACTGCGGATCAACACAACATCGCACATCTCGAGAAGTTTGCCGTTGCTTCTGGAACGAAGCATTGACTCGGAAAAACGTCACCACACTTCCAACGGGACATCTCTGCTCATCCCGACCAACGTCCACTTCATGATCATTGTTGCTAGTATCGTGTTCAAGTTCGACAAGTTGGTCGACAAAAGCTTTACCCCCAGAAATCCGCAGATATAAAATCACATCTCGCTCATTCTCCGTAACTTCACCACTATCTGCAGCTTCAGCATCATCGTGGTTAGTAGATTTGACTGCCTCGTGGGTCGGAGACAGATCCATCGACCGAACGGTTGCTAAAATTTGCTGTACGACTTCACTCTCCAGAACATCGTGAACCACCCGTTCTTCTTTCAACCGTGTCGATTCTTCATCTAAATGCTCTTGATCACTGTTAGACTCAAGTTCACTGTTCTCTTTTCCTGAATTGGTTGAGCTTTTCAAATGTACCAAGTCTCGGATCTGTTCGTAGATTCCTTGTTCGTGCAGTTTGGCGTCGATAGCAGCTCGCAGTGATCGGATCTTCTCTGATGAGTGCACATGCGTCTCCTTTACTTCCTTTACTGGTTCCAGTTCGGTTATGAGCTCCGACATATTCCTGTACTAGGGTACTTGGATCGAGGAATAGATCTCCCGACGACTTGAGCGGTCGTCGACTAGATTGTGGAGGTTTAAGATGGGCCATCAGCATGAAGAGATGCAGCAGTCATCTACCGTTGAATCCGGCAGCAATATTCAACGAGATCCCGATCGATTACGAGTTATTGAGGAACGTCTCGATCACGTGCAATCGGATATGCAAAATATACATCGAACGCTCCGTGAACTGAGCACGTTGGCACATCGTCAACTTCAGGTACGATGAATATTTTCCATTCTGCACTTTGAGGTATTGATTATTGTGCAGCTCACTGTTTCCAGGAACAAGAACCGAAATCTAAGTGAGAACTGCGCACCTTTAGGTTTCAACATGTACAACAAGGGGCCTCCATTGGGAACTTTAAGCGGAATTGAAGCATTGCGTCTTGTTCCTCCCGATGAACCTGAATCCATTAATGTGGCAATAAAAGCATTTAATGCTGCAGCCTCGAAGCACTCCGAACCTCGGTCAAAACCAACGTTGGAGAAGAAATCGAGTGCTCTCATCCCAGTGCCGGAGACTACTGTCGCTATGGAAGACAATGGATTAGAGTCAATTAATGTGACAACGGACGACGGTCCACCAACGTTGGAGAAGAAATCGAGTGCTCTCATCCCAGTGCCGGAGACTGCTGTCGCTGTGGAAGAAAATGGATTAGAGTCAATTAATGTGACAACGGACGACGGTCCGCATCGGATTCCACTACAGCAACGCATGATGAAAGTTGTTCAGCTGGGAAAAATGCATGTCGACCATACGCATTCAGAAGAAGATGATGCAGTTTCTCGGCGATTTTCTGTTAGCTCGATGAATTTACCACGAACACCTGGAACTTTTCGGAAGCGGAAAAACAATACATTTAAAGACAAACCGAGTGGAGACGCGAGTGTATCACCGGAAGAAATCATGTCTGCACGAAACATTGAGGGGGAACTACACCCCTATACGTTGCGACACAACTCGCACTACCGTAGTGTTTGGGATTTGTTTGTCATCGTTATCGTTCTACTTGACATTGTGTTTACACCGCTGGCTTTAGGATTCAACTATAATTCAGCATTTCTTGAGTTCTATAACGTCCTAGAACCGGTGGTTTTTGCGATTGATTTTGTGGTGCGGATGTTCTCTTCTTATGTGAATGACCATGGTGAGCTCATTTCTGGACCCAAGAAGACAGCAATGAATTATTGTTTGAGTGGTTGGGCAGTTCCAGACTTTCTCAGTTGGTTCCCGTTCGAATCCTTTGCACATGTCAGTCACGGCAAAGCGATTGGGTTTGCGAAGATCATTCGTCTGACTAAAGTGAGCCACCTCGCATACAGATTGAATTCGGCTACGAAAGCTGGCATTGTACGTTTTGTAATGCTCCTTTGTCTCGTGCTTACAGTTGCCCACTTATTGGCATGCTACTGGAGCTACGTAGCTGTCGAATGGCGGGCTCATCTTGAAGAAGGAGCCTTTGTGCCTAGAACAATGTTTGAAAATTATACTCTCTGTTGGTCACTCGTCATCGGTTGTGTAAATGCAAGTCCTCCAGTGATGTATTCTTCGATCGAGTTGATTTCCGTTGCGGTCTTCATGCTCGTGGGTAATATTCTCCAAGCTAGTGTTTTCGGCGCTGTGGCTGCTCTCATTTCGTCTTTAGATGAGAACGAGGCAGCATACAGTAAAAAGATAATTACTACATCTGAACGCTGCCGATTTCTGGGAATCCCTGATAATCTTGCAAAGCGAATTCGAGGTTATTACGAGAATCTCTGGCGTGAAACGAAGTGTGTCAGTGGTGATGCCGATGCATTTATTAATGAGTTATCACCCGCTTTAATTTGCGAAGTCAAGTTCCAGCTCTACCGAGATATGATCAGACGAATTCCATTTTTGTCGGCAAAGACATTAGCCCCTGCTGTGATTGAGGTATTGATTCTACACTTACGGACGGTGATTTACATGCAAGACGATGTGCTGATTCGGAAAGGTGAATTTGGCGATTGGATGGGCTTTATTGGGTCCAGAGGCACGGTGGGGGTGCTAGATCCAAATTCGGTAACCATCAAAATCATTTGCATTCTTCGTAAAGGAGACTACTTCGGTGAAATGGCTTTGCTACAACATACAAAACGGTCTGCAACAACGGTGGCGCTTACGTGGGTGCAGATCCATGTGCTTTGTCGTCAAGATCTTGATTATGTGAAGGAAATGTATCCGACCCAATCGGAAATTCTCGAAAGTGAGATCACCAAGTATAAGTATATGACTTCAGGAACAGAACGCTGGTAGTTATGGTGGAGGTTGCCACTTTAATATTACTCTTCAAAGTGAGGGCTTTTTGGTATCTCCGTTATTGAATAAGCAGTGGAAGATGTATTATAAATTAAACCCCATGACTTCAATGTCCAAATTAGGCAATACTTATTGTTGTTGATTTGTACAGCTTTCTCTATTCTTGACCACGACAAGACATCCATTTTGGCATTGTGCATTGGTATCTCCGTTATTGAATAAGCAGTGGAAGATGTATTATAAATTAAAACCCATGCCTTCAATGTCCAAATTAGGCAATACTTATCGTTGTTGATTTGTACAGCTTTCTCTATTCTTGACCACTACAAGGCATCCATTTTGGCATTGTGCATCGGGGGTTAGTAGCTCGTCCACAATTGCAGTTTGGCGTGGGTGGTACCCCAATTGTCCTCCGAACAACTTATTAGTTGTCTGAACCTCAACTCATGGATCAAGCACGGCGATACCATTCAGCTGCATCGATGCCTCCAATTCAAAATGGCGATTACTATGCAAACAACCCTGTGAGTTTGAACCAGCGTCTTGACCAGATGCAAGCCGATATTCGCTCCACACATCAAATGATCATCGACTTGAGTAAACTTGTCCAACGTCAACTTCAGGTAAGTTTCGTTGTTCGCTACTGTGTAACATATTATACTTACTTTTGTTCTCGGGTCTAGTCCCAGACAACACCATTCAAACATCGGAGCCGAAGTGTTAGCGAAACTCCATCCCGTACCAACTTCATCACTAAGGGATCAACACTTCGATCATTGGCAACGAATGGAATTGCTCCACTTTCTCTTCTACCGTCTGACCCTCCTGTTGGCATTGATTCAGCCCCAAGTTTTCGGACTGATACTAGACCAGTGTCTCAAACCGATGCGAATGTTAGTCGGGTTGATACGTTGCTGCCAGATCCCGAATCAGTTCTCGCTGTTCCACCAGAGCCTCCTTCTCTGAAAAAGAAAAGTCTTGGACTTGCTGTCTTGAACGCTGAATTTGCTGCACTTCGAAAGACACTCGGTCGAGGACACGAAAGTCGCAGAAGTAAACCGGAAAACTCAAAAGATGCATCTGACATTTCTGCAATAATCCCGACGAATTACGCCGGTACGCATCCACAGCGCAAGGTACCTGAAAACGAGCCCCCATCACCCGAAATGAAGGAACAAAAATTCACGCGACGCTTTTCCATTTCTTCCAGCTTAACTGTACCAGGTCCTAGTAAGAACAGATTGAAAAGCATGTTTAAAGGACAACGGAATGATGCGACTGTCTCTCCTGAGGATATTTTGTCAGCTCGGAATCTCGATGGAGAATTGGGTCGATTCACCTTGTACCATGATTCTCCATACCGATATGCCTGGGACTTGTTGGTAATGGCGATGATCCTACTCGATGTGATCCTTACGCCATTGTCGCTGGGTTTTAATTTTTCACCTCATTTTATGGACGGATTGAATATCTGCGGAACGATCCTCTTTGTGATAGACTTCATTGTACATATTTTCTCGTCGTACACAGACGAACGTGGTGATCTGATCTCGGGGCCCAAACGTACGGGAATGCATTACTTTTTGAGTGGCTGGGCGATACCAGATTTTCTCAGTTGGTTCCCATTTGAGTTGTTCGCGTCATCTAGCAAAGGACGAGTCCTGAGCTTCACTAAAATCTTTCGCCTAGCTAAAGTGAGTCAACTCGCGAGAAAGTTTAACTCAGCGAAGAAAGCGGGTATTCTGAGGTTCATCTTGCTTCTTGGAATTGTGTTGACAGTTGTGCATTTGTAATCTTTCGCCTAGCTAAAGTGAGTCAACTCGCGAGAAAGTTTAACTCTGCGAAGAAAGCGGGTATTCTGAGATTCATCTTGCTTCTTGGAATTGTGTTGACAGTTGTGCATTTGCTGGCTTGTTATTGGAGCTGGGTGGCCCACGGGTGGCGATCACATTGGGATGAAAACACGTTTGTACCTCAATCATTGTTTGAGGAGTATGCACTGTGCTGGTCACTTATCGTCGGATGTCTCAATGCAAGTCCTCCTCCAATGTTCACCGCTATCGAGCAGATATCGGTCGCTTGTTTCATGCTAATTGGGAATATTCTTCAAGCCAGCGTATTTGGTTCTGTCGCCGTATTGATTTCGTCTTTTGATGAAGATGAAGCAGCGTATAACAAGAAGATCATCTCTACCTCAGAGCGCTGCCGATTTTTGGGTATTCCTGACGACTTGGCGAAGCGCATTCGTGGCTACTACGAAAATCTCTGGCGTGAAACAAAGAGTATCAATAGCGAATCCGATGCTTTTATTAACGAGCTGTCCCCTGCGCTGATCTGTGAAGTGAAATTCCAATTGTATCGAGATATGCTGAAGCAGATCCCGTTCCTCTCTGCGAAAACGCTTGCACCGGCAGTGATTGAGATGCTCATTCTGCATTTGCGGACAGTTATTTACATGCAAGACGACGTGTTGATCCGCAAAGGTGAATTTGGTGACTGGATGGGGTTCATTGGTTCCAAAGGTTCGGTAGGAGTTCTTGATCCATCCACAGATACCCGCAAGATAATCCGAATTCTCCGCAAAGGTGATTATTTTGGCGAAATGGCACTGTTGCAACGTGCAAAGCGGTCAACGACTGCTGTTGCATTGACGTGGGTGCAGATCCATGTACTTTGCCGTAATGACCTCGATAATGTCAAGGAACAATATCCGACCCAGACTGAAATCCTTGAACAAGAGATCCATAAGTACATGCAGTCAAAGGTTCGCTACAAGTAACCACTCGAAAATACAAACGTGTACCAGGCTGTGCATTAGTTTGATTGAGGATAGCAATAACTTTTCAGTTATTCAATACATCAACACAACTATTTTAGCGTTGAAGTTTTCCACCTTCCTGAAGCTTACCCACTACCACTACCTATACGATGGAGCGCAGTTCTATCGACGCACCGACACAAGTTATGGATGGATCAGCTTCTTCCATCGCATCAGTACAAAACTTCGATTTTATTCGCCTCGATCAATACAGACAATTGGAAGAACGGCTTGACAAGATGCAAACAGAAAATCAAACGACTCACCGAATGTTATGTGAGTTGAGTGAATTAGTACATCAACAGATCCAGGTACACACATTGTTCTACAACTTATTGCATTTCTCATAATCTAATCGTTGGTTTTGTAGATGACCGCGAGGGCCAAACCTCGGAGACTTAGTGATACCTGTATACCTCCCCGGTTTCACATGTTTGCAGAAGACCCTCCTCTTGGAGATTTACCCGTATTAGATCCAATTGAAGCTTTTGATGTACCAGAAGTGGCGAATTCTACGGATGTAGACAATAAAACGGATGATACGATGGGAGCTACGGCACCAGTTCCCGTTCCGAAAAAAATAAGTATGTGTCTTGCCACACCGGATGCAACATTATCTTCCCAATGGAATTCGAGAGATGATTCTAGTAAGAGCGACCCCGACACATCGAAAGAAAAAGCCCGAACAGCTTCCAAGTTTTGGTTCCCACAATTACAGATACCAAACCGTGTTTTTAAGAAAATCATGCCGTTGAGTAATGATCGTAAGTCTGTCAAGACAATTTCATCTGATGATGAAGAAACCACCCGTCGATTTTCAGTCAGTTCAATAGATTTGGTCAAGCAACAGAGCGCTGCCATGATGCAAAAGAAGGACGGAGATTGGGACATCACCGCCGTATCTCCGGAAGATATAATGTCAGCACGCAAACTTGAAGGGGAATTGAACAGATTCACGTTACGCCACGATACATCCTACCGCACAGCCTGGGATGTAATAGTCATCGTGATAATCCTGCTCGATCTTGTGTTCACGCCGCTTTCCCTCGGCTTCAATTACAGCTCCAAATTCATCGATGGTTACAACATCTTCGAATCTGTGGCGTTTCTAGTTGATTTTTGCGTGCGAATGTTTTCTTCGTATCTCGATGAGCATGGAAATTTGATATCGGGACCCAAACAGACCACAGCAAATTACATCATGAGTGGCTGGGCATTACCAGATCTGTTGAGTTGGTTCCCGTTTGGTTTGTTCGTAAGTTCGAGACACAGTGATGTTATCGGCTTCTTGAAGATTTTTCGCTTAGCCAAAGTGAGCCATCTCGCACACAAACTCCACTCCGCCAAAAAGGCTGGCATCGTGCGGTTCATCATGCTTCTTGGTCTTGTGTTCACAATTTCACACTTGCTGACGTGCTACTGGAGCTGGGTTGCGGTTGGTTGGCGGTCACATCTTGAAGAAGGAACTTTTGTTCCGAAGTCACTGTTTGACGAGTACTCCCTTTGCTGGTCTCTTGTTATCGGGTGTGTCAACGCGAGTCCTCCTGTGATGTACACCACCGTTGAACTCATCTCCGTCGCTTGCTTCATGTTAGTTGGAAATATACTCCAAGCGAGTGTGTTTGGTGCAGTTGCTGCACTTATTGCATCGATTGACGAAAATGAGGCAGCGTACAGCAAGAAAATCATTTCCACCTCTGAGCGATGTCGAATCCTTGGTATTCCAGATGACCTCGCAAAGCGAATTCGTGGTTACTATGACAACCTCTGGCGTGAAACACAAAGTGTTAGCGCTGACGCCGACGCGTTTATCAATGAATTGTCCCCCGCACTGATCTGTGAGGTAAAATTCCAACTTTATCGAGATATGCTTAAGAAGATACCGTTCTTGTCATCGAAAACGTTAGCTCCAGCGGTGATTGAAGCCCTTGTGTTGCACTTACGCACGGTGATTTACATGCAAGACGATGTGTTAATCCGGAAAGGAGAATTCGGCGATTGGATGGGGTTTATCGGATCGAAGGGTTCTGTTGGCGTGTTGGATCCCAATTCTGATATTATCAAGATCATACACATCCTCCGCAAGGGAGATTACTTTGGCGAGATGGCGCTCTTGCAACACACGAAGCGATCAGCGACAACTGTGGCGCTCACGTGGGTTCAAATTCATGTTTTGTGTCGCCAGGATCTTGAGTATGTCAAGGAGCTGTACCCCACTCAAGCTGCGATTGTCGAAAGCGAGATTACTAAGTACAAGCAAATCAAATCGGGAGTTGAGCGTTGCTTGCGGCTGTGTCAGACTGTCTTCGTTGAGTCCAATTTTTATGTTGTGCAGGTTGTGCGAAACTACGATGGAACACAAGGTGGTGGTAGGAAACACATTCGCATCTTAGAGCTTGAGATTGTAGATCCGTACAGAGCTATCGCTGCTTGCTGCAGCGAGCACAGATGCATTTTCGTTGGTAACAGGATTCCAGGCTAGACGTAGGATAGCTGATGACGGTGAAAATTCCCAAGCGATTTCACCAACCGGGTCACAACTTGCTTGGGAAATCGCTTCATGTTTGACAGTGAAAATCCGAATAGTTCCCGTTTCAAGACCCACAGCTAAGGTGTATGCAGCCGATTCAAACAGAGTCGGAGAAAAGGCCACTGCCGTAACAGCAGCTTCTAATGAAATCGGTTGACATGCTTGGGTCCACTTTCCTTCAGCTTGACTCCAAAGCGAAATTGAATGATCTCGAGAGCCTAGAGCAAACATGTTTGAATCTGGTGACCAAGAGCAGCTCCAAATAATGCGTCTGTGTGCTTTTACGCGTTCAATGAGAGTAAACTTTCCTTCTGAACTGTGACCCCGCTCGTACAAACAAAATTGTCGATCCCTGGACACAGACAGCAGGAATTGGTCGTTCGGCGAGAAAGCCAACTGCACGACTGAGCTCTTGTGGCCTTCTAGCGGTTGCTGTGCTTCGCTCCAATCTCCAGTATTCCAGAGACGTACCGCCGCGTACCGTTCTTCCCGTGACTTGCACGCCGATGCAATCAGATCTCCAGCATGTGATGATGTTACGCTGAGCAGTTCATTTCCATGACCATAAAGCTTGCGTTGTTCGGGCCAAAGCGTTTTGCGGCCAAGCGTATCTCCCACTGGTAATGACACCGAGCTGTGCAAATTGGCGTAACCTTCGCCATCTGAGGTAGCAGTAGACGCTTCGGTCTGAGCAGATTTGTTCGTCAAACTTAATTCTGGAAGGTAAGCATGTTTAACTGCCCGGACATGTGATTCTGCATTTGCTTCTATGTCGACCTTTGCTTTGCCGACGTTGTTAGGCAGCTGCAGTTGACTCACCAGGTGCTTCATCTCGTCAGGAGCCTCAAAAACTCGCAGGATTTTCTCATCAGCGCCGCTAACAAACTGATCGTTTGTTGGACGTTCGCCTAGCACAAAGCACACACAGTTGATGTCGTATCCGTGCACTTGAGCTCTTGAGATTTCGTACCATCCTGACATGCTGGAATCTAACATTGACGGTGCGAGAACACGAGCGGTTTGATCCAGCGACACAGATGCCAAATAATCTCCACGAGGTGACCAGGAAAGATCAGTAACTTCAGCGCAATGACCGCTAACTGAGATTGACGGTAGAAACAGTTTCGATGGAGCTGGTTGTTGTTCCCACCGCTCCAATTGCCCTCCAAAACCAAGTGAAATCAAGTTCAAGCGTCCATTATGCGCCGGCAGTACACCAGCCGACAGTAAACCGTTGCCACCCATTTCACCAATACGAAGTGATGGAGCCCATGAACTACGAGTGTCCGTTGACTTTTTCCACACAATCATCGTGTTGTCCATGGACGACGACAGCAACGCGGACTCACTCTCCACTTGCATCCACTGCACAGACGTGACCCAATCTTCATGACCCACAAGCAGAGCATCAAAACTCACAGTATACGTTGTATAACATCCATGAGCCAAGAAGCCACCCTTCGCTTCTCCAGATCCAGAACCCTCCCCAACATCTCTCAACCGACTTGTAATTTTCCACAGTCGAATCCGTTGATCTTGAGAAGCAGACGCCAACATGATAACATCCTCGACATCCGTCCTCTGTCGCTCAAAAGCAAGACTGCGGATCCACCCTCGATGGCCTTCTACCTCCAGCATCTTCACCACTTTTTCATCTGCAATTTCAAGCAAATGCACCTTCCCATCCACTCCACCAGCAGCCACCAAGACACTTTGAGTCTCTCCACTTGTCACCACCGTCACATCCACCGTTTCCATGATGCTTTTGACTCCCAATTCCAGTCGATCCAGCAGCTTCACCTCCTCTTGACTCTCTGCAAAGACTGCGAACGTCCCATCTGAGAACGTTGCGATGTAGATCTGTCCTCGGTCGGTCACTGCAATTGCCACTGCGGCTACCGCCACCTTCGGCAGGTCGGTTGCCAATAGCCGAACCTTCCAGTCCCCGTCGCTCTTCGACCACAGGAACACGCGGCCTTCCGAGTCCCCGGCCAAGACCCGAACAGCACCCGATTGACCATCACTCTGTAGCCGAATACTCGTGAGTCTCGTGCTGTCCGTTGTCGCCTCTCGGTGCTTTAAAGTCTCCACAATTTTCAATGGAGCGGCCTGTGAAGCATTGAGGACGCTGCTGCTCAGCAGACACACCACGCTCCTCGCTGCAAATGCTCCACAGTGATTGCCACATACAGAGGAAGGTAACGAGCCATTCACACCAACAGACAACGCGTTCGTTGCGGCGTTGCAGCCCACAGCCACATGTGTCAACGTCAGCTCCATCGCCATCAACGTACGGAGCCAAAAGTGCACAAAATATAGTCGATGTATATTATAGTGCGATTTGAGCACCAAGTAACATAGCAAAAATAGTCGGTACACATATTATATTCCTGTATTAGTCGACGCAAAATATAGTCGTTTCTTATTATAGTCTGAGGTGTGCTAAGTGTCGCGTGGTAAGCTTACCAAATATAGTCGAGACATATTATTCATTCGATTTTGATCCATCCAAATTACGCCCAAAATAGTCGACGCAAAATATAGTCGTTTCTTATTATAGTCTGAGGTGTGCTTAGGGGTTAAGTGTCGGGTGGTAAGCTCACCAAATATAGTCGAGACATATTTTAGTCATTCGGTTTTGATCCATCCAAATTACGCCCAAAATATAGTCTCTACCTTTATAGTCCATTTTGTCCAAGCGCAAAATATAGTCTTTACCTTTAGCATGGATTTTGTTCAAACGCAAATTTTGCTCAAACGCAAATATAGTCCTATTTTTTATAGTCCAATTTTATGCTTTCAAGAGGTGTGCAAAATAAAGTTATTACCTTTTATAGTCTGGTCCAAGCTCAAACAAATCTTCATTTATTATAGTCTGTTTTGATTCATTCAAGATGTGTGCAAAATATGGTCGTTACCTATTATAGTCTGAGTTGCGCTGATCAAATCAGATGAGCATGGACGATCCCAAGCACGCAGTAGCTCTCCTTACTGTGGAGACTGCGGTCTCTGCAGCCCTATCATCGGTCTTACAAGCTGTCGAGTCCTCGGCGGACGTGTCGGCAGCCGAACGCGCCTCGAAACGCCGTCGGTTGTCGCTTTCCCCGCTGGAAATCGACGAAATTCCCTTCAAATGGACCTTCGGAATGACTCGCGAGTCCTTCGACTGCGTCTGCGCCTTGGTATCGCGTCACTGGTTGGCCCTAAATCGCCCCATTGATGCACACGCGCGATCTCAATTGAGCGACCGCGTGGCTATCACAATTTACTATTTGACGCACTGTAGCGACTTGGCCAACGTAGCGGAGACCTTCAACATGACGACGACGGCTGCAACACGGTACGTGTGGCAAGTGGTGGACGTGCTGCTCTGTGACGCAGTGAAAGGCGAGTTCTTCACTTTCCCCACGTCATACGAGGACTGGAGCAAACTCAGTGCCGAGTTCGAAGCCATTTGTGGCTATCCCAACTGCTGCTTGGCTATCGGCGGTATGCTCGTGGAGATTGAGACCCCCCGACAATGGGAAGGATGGTACTGCAGCAAAGACTTTGCAGCAGAAAACGTGCAATTGGTGGTGGATGCGCAGTGCAGAGTTCGGTCCATGGATGTTCGTCCTGGAGGGATCACGGATAAGGAGACGCTGAGGTACTCGCGGTTTGGCAGGAGTTTGGCACAAATCCTTCCAGAAGGGAAACATATTGTCGGACATGCAGGATACTCGCTCTCGAAATTTGTAGTGGTGCCGTATCCTGTCACGAACTCTATGGCGGACGATGAACGAAGGTTTAATTATCTCCAGGAGATGACACAGCGAGTAGTGAAAAGGACGGCGGAGATGATCAAGAAACGATTTCGCATCTTGCAGTCGCCACTAAAGCAGAAGACGGAGGATGGAGATGCAGCTACGACGAAAATGGCGCAAATTATCTCGACAGCTATTGTGCTGCATAATGTTTTAGTGGATCTGGACGACCTCGTGGAGGCAGACTCCTCGATGGAAGATGATACCGACGAGGAGGACATGAACGAGAACTCAGAAGATTCCGACCTGGATGAAAGCATGGATGAAGACATCGCGGCTCAGCGAGGCCGTATTAAAGATTATCTGTATGTAAACCGAGACCAGATGACGAAATACTTCGGCTAACACAAAGCTGTTGCGTGTTAGATGTTGCATACGTGGCGTGGGACCGTTTTGGATGACTCCTGATGTGATACTGGGTGAAGAATACGGCTGCTGCAACGCCAAGGATGATATGTTTTCGTTTGGCTTGGTGGTATTGTCAGAGCGTGCATGCCGTATGAATAATACTGATATCCAACGCTGTTCATAACATCACAATATGCTCGCGGACACGGATTGAACTGACTCAAAAGAAGGACATGTTTATTTGCAAACGTTACTGTGTATGTCCAAGAAGACGGGCATTTTCTATTCATCAGATCATTTCGACTTCAGTTGGACAACATACGGTATGTTTAAATTCTTCTAGAATCACCCGGTCAGTTTACAACCTTCGCCAGAGCTGGCAGCTAACAGGGATGAGCTGGTTACAAATAAAAGTGGTGATAGTCTCCGGCTAATGCGACAATTTACTAGGTATATGACAACAATGCTGGGAGTGCATGTACATTCCGTACGCAGCTAAAAACTAGTTGAGGATCCAACATGCGCAAATGATGATGATATTTGATGAATCTGCGTGTAATTCGGCTTTGAATAGGACTGGACGAAGAACTATCA
>NBNE01000952.1:0-15720 GCA_002215365.1 Phytophthora megakarya | reverse complement strand
GACTCAGTTAAACGCTGAAGATTATTGGAGTCCAACGTGCGGCGCTAAAATAGCGGCATCGTATGTCAGGAATAACGGCGACCTAAAACGACTGGACAAGTCTTGCGTGGACAAAATGCCTCCGTTAAACTTGACGATACCTGAGGGCGATCGAATCCGCTACATGAGTACCGACGATGAGTACGATGGCATCTACAATGCAAGCCTTAACGACCTACATGACACCGATATGTCAGCTTCACAGTCAGCTTAGATCGGTTTAGGGATAAAATCGATTTTCAAGTACTGATATGCGAACTTACTCGTAAGCAGTATAACGTACTGCTAAAAGAAAAAAAAACGTTTGTTTCGATAGCCATATTGAAATTTAACACTATCCACTACCCCTTCATGTGGAATGCTTGTATATAGTAGTATCCGTGTGCGTAATTCAACTACCATTCATATATATGCTCCTCCCAACTCATTTACTACGAAGTATGAAAGAGCGTCCAACTTCCATACCCACAGTAATGCTACACTTGATAAACTGGAATGGTAACCACCAATCGTTCGCATGAGTTGTTTGCGCTGTACATGTGTCATTACCGGACGAACCATGCGAATAACGAGTGGCATATTGAGCGTGTAAAGTCACTTTGCACCTGGGGATCGCGTAGTCGAACTTAAGAGACAGATGCATCTCAAATATATATGCTGAATAAAGTTATTTGAATATTAACACAACCAGGGCTGTTGGCCACTGCAAGAAAATTGGATACAGACAGATAGAAGTCAGATAGAAAACGAAGTACTATTGTAGTACATTCGTACCTCGCATTTTCGGATGAACGCTCGTTTAAATGTATGGCTCAAACTCGTCAAACAACAATAACAACAATACTCAAGGTACTAATAATCTATTGCAACCAAATCCGCAACCAAATCTCCATTTCGATTTATAGCCTAAGCCTGGGCTTTACGCACATTCCAAAACTTTGTATAGTATTCCCACAACAAGAATTCTGGGTCCCTCTTCAACTTAGCTTTCGACATCGTTTTGAGTTTAGACGCAATGTTTAGCGTCTCCGCCATGCTCTCTGGTGTCCATTTTTGAGCGGCTATTTGCTTGAATATGTCAGTTTGCTCGCCCTTAACGAACTTAACAACTCCAGGAACCTTGGCTAAATCCGTGCTCAAATCATCCAGCTGTTTCAATGAAGCGTGCTTGGCAAAGTCCAGATTACCCCGTATTTCATCGTCGAACTGGTCTTTCGCTTTAGCATTCGTGTCTTCTCGGTCTTCCTCCGCTTCAATTATCTTGCTGGTTCTCAGGTATCGTTTGGCATCACCATGGTCAGGAATGTCTGAGTCCTCCAACACTAGATTGGCTTGATTCGCATCACTCGTAGCAATGATATCTATGACGCAGCTTACAAAAATGATGGTAACAGCAGCTATCTGGAATCGACGTGTGCGCATGGTTCGGGTTGGTGAGGTGGTGGTTTGTGAAATGAGAGTACTTTGCGAAGTGTTTTACGCCCAAGAAACGATTCCACAGAAGAACGTTTCCTAGAATTTCCTAGCGGTATGACTTATGCATGCGCCGGCGCTTGTAACGTGGATCACCTTTGATACGGTCATAAAATAATAACGCGATCACTGTGTGCGTCAAAAATGCTTAACAAAGCTAACGCGATCCGTGAGTGTTAAACGATCACACAAGCATAATCAGCGATAAGTACAAAACGAATTTGGCGTGAGAACGCGTCTACAGGTTCACATCTCGATTCGTAAGCGTACAAAAGTTCGTCTGAATAGAACTTCCGCTTTTGTAAGTGAGCTCCTCCACGAACACATCCACTCAGAATCATCGTGTGATTATTCGAAGGGTTAAGTGCATTTGAGGTACTATTTGGTGCATTTTAAGATTGTTGACTGGAGATGCACACAATGGTTCCCATAAGGAATATCTTGTTCGGAAACAGCGTGGCCAGCAGACCAGATAAATATTAGATGTTGACATTGGATTATTGTCGAGATTCATGTCTGTCTCTCACGTGAGCAGTATACACCGGGTGTATACAGTGTGTACTACATGCCAATACTTCATCCAACTTCTACTTCTCCATTTTCAATTTGTCTTCGTGTGCAACACTTGGATATCGGTCCTTTTTTCAAATTAGTTCAACGTTCTACGAAGCGCAAGTTCCTAGTTATTGTCGTGATCGCATTATCGCTTTTGTTGACAGTGACGCAGCCTTTACTGGTCCCAAGACTACATGGATTAAGTCGGACTTGCAATCCAGTGTTGTAAACAAGAGACTTCTTCATCATAAGGACGAATTGACGGACACACGGGAAGAGGGTGGAGTAGAGGAGCTCCTTGCTACGGCCAAGCGTTCCATACAAACGTTGAAGAGTTGGTTGAAATACTCAAAAGTTATACAACGAGAAAAACCAGTTGAGAACATGATCAAGAAAGACGCCAGTTTCACTGGTTTGTTCAAGAACAAGGTCACTCCTGACGAGTACTTCAGTTCTCTGCGTCTCAATCCGAAGCTAAGGAGAATTCTGCTATGCCTCATATACAAGCTATGAGTCCTGATTTGGTGAAGGTTCGTGCATACTTGAAGTTCTACAATAGTGAGAACCGGAATATGGGGGCGGGGGCATGATCAAGAAGGGTGCCAGTTTCGATGGTTTGTACAAGAACAAGGTCACTCCTGACGAAAACTTCAGTTTTCTACGTCTCAATCCGAAGCTAAAGGAGGTTTCTGGTGTTCCCCACGTTCATGCGAAGAATCCAGAGTTGGTGAAGTATCTTGCATACGCTTAGTATTACGACTGGTTTAGCAACTAAATATATGCATTGGAGATATTATATTGTTCGGTGGTCTTGGTGTCCCTATTACATCAGCTAAAACGATGAGAGTAAGACATAAGCATGTAGTATCATATTATTGAATTCCAATAATTTGAAGTCTAATAACCCTTCTGTGTGAGGATTCCCATGACGGTTGGTAATACCTTGAATGATATGCTCTCATCAGATTGCACCTGTGACGATGCCAAGTACTCATCTCTGCGTCAGCTCCCTCCAACCCGCAATATGGTTGAGGCGCTCACTACAGCAAGTAATAACCTGTTTCCACAACAGCAGCTTGAGGTTCAACACGTACTAGTACTAGTGTCCTGTCTGGACTGCCACGGAGGCATGAGAGGGCGCTCACAAGGTAGACAAATTAAATCACTTTGCAATTGACTTCTTACAATACAAGTGGGCATTTGCAGGAAGTTCCAGCTCCCAATCTTGGTTGTACACGTCACAAAGTTAACTTTAGTAATCGCGTGAACGATGAAGACGCGCAGCCGGCTAACGACTGAGGTCATATCTGCCACCAAGGATCGACGACGAGCGACGCATCTACGAGAAGGCCTGAGACGAGACAGGCAACTGCGATAACTGCAAGTGTTTCGACGCCAGCAGTTCCTGCTATTTCCTCCTCGATCATGCCTCCGTACGTTGCCGACGTCTCGCATTCAGCTCTAGTGGGACGTCAACCTATATCGCATATTGTCCCAGCCGAGACTACTCCGAAGTTCCATCCTCAGCTGGAGATTCATCCTTAGTGGCACCTTCCAAATACGCATGTACGAATGCTTCTGGACCGGACACACCCAAAACCTCCACACTCAAGTCCGAGTGGGAGTCTTCTCCAGGGCCAACCGGTCCGTTCTCTCCTGGACCAACCTCAGTGGTGCCATCCAAGGTGACATGGTGCGCATCTTGGATTTCCTCCTCCTAATCTGGCTGGGCTCAAGCGTCCTTTGACTCTGTTACCTTCTTCTGGTCGCGGCACGGCTCACCGAGCGCGAGCCTCCCTCTCAACAACTTCAAGAGGCTTCTGCTCTTCGGGCTGCAAGCCTCGAGTTCGACGCGACTGTCACAGAGTTTTCCACGACCGCGCCCTCCTTCTTCACGTGTGTTCTCAACTTCGCTCTTAATCACCGAGATTAGTAGGGTAGTAGCTCTCAACACCCCTTAACATCCTACTTGCAATTGTACAATCCGGTGAAATCTCTGATTCGGATCCGGGCACGCGCACCAGTTGTGACGAAGTGGATAAGCACTTGACCACCCAAAGGTGTATATCGTGCCCTGAACTGATTCGAACAAGAAGTCGTTCAGGAAGTACAAGCCTCGGGCTGAAAACTTACTCCAGTCCAAGTTGTCGTGTGCCTTGCGTCAATTTCTATAGGTTTGATTAATTCGATGACGAGGGACAACACCGTAACAGTTACTACCAATAGGATATATAGAGATATAAGAGAACTTCCGGGGCCCTTTGGTCCTAGTTGTCCTCAGTGTAAGTTGAGAGATCACGGGTAAAGCCCTTCCTCTAGTAATTAAACAATCAACAATATAGATCTAGGGGGTGGTCGCTAAATCACAAGGTATGAAATCCAACCAGACACATGGGGTGTCCAGAGGTAACTTTGCAAATGAAATAACTGAATCAGCCCAAGTGTCCAAGCACACCGGTCCCCGAGTTAATTTGGCTTGAACGATGTGGAGAGACTTGTCGCGTCCCGCGTGGTCGTAGTCAGTCATTGATGCGGTTAACCCCTGAGTCAGTGAGGCCTTCTTCGACGATGTACCCCTGGTTAAACGGTTTCTGCAAACCACTTGCGCGCTAGGCGCTAAAACAAACTCTCATTAACTTTTAACTATCAATCATTCTTTATCTTGGCATAGTCTTCATATTCTTCATATTCTTCAAATTCTTGCAATATCTTGATCTTTCCTTGGTTTGTTTTCTTCGGTCTCCTTTGCCTCGTGGTCGCACACCTTCCGGATGACTTTGGTTTTGTATATTTGGATTGTCGCATCGATAATCAACCTGACCTCACACATCACATGTTGACACATGGACCATCTTTGATCTGCAGCATGGCCATGTTGTGCCCAATGTGAGCGTGCGGGCACCAAGAGGAGGTTGCCGACTCTTCCAACAGGTTTCATCTTCTCTACAGTGTGATTTTCAGGTAGTCTGACGTCTCTCCAACTCGATCTTTGCCTTCGCTGGCGTTTAATGCGTCTTGTACCTAGTACCACCACGTAATCAGTCGAATAGTCCAGTGTGTCTTTCGGGTTGCTCTCCATTCAGGTTGTCCGTGATGTCTCCATTCGGGATGCACTCCCACAATTCAGGATATCCAGCGCCCAGCGACCTCGGGGCTCTTCTGTCCTCTCAGTTAGTCCCACAATCTCTACTGGTCCATCCGAAAAGTCTTCGTCATCTCGTCAAATTTCTCCACACTTCAACTTTCTGGAATAGCGATCTATGGCCACTCGGTTCGGGTGACCGGTAATGGGATTTACGTTCATGAAGCAGTGTTAGTCGCTTGACGTTTACTTGTGTTGGACCATCCAGCTTGAACCTGTTCTGATTGAAGTGATTGAGATTCTCCATCCAGTAAAGAAAAGTAGAATTGATAGAGATGGATGGGAACCGTCTACGACAAGTCCACCCTAACCGTATTGGAAATGAAGCACTTTTCAATTCCTCAACGGCGGCAAGTTTAACACTGAGTAAAACAACAACTATGCCAGCCGCTAGCTCCAAACCCACGACCAATCCTAACTTCAGCAACACTGGATCAACGCATGGAATGGTTCGCAGTTTCACACCCGATCCATACGCTTATGGGGGTGTAAATGATGGTACACCCCGCCCAGCACCCCGACGCCAACTCCGGGAACGGACCAACATGACCGCGCCGACAAGCGCCCCGACGTCAACTCCGGGAACGGCCAACGTGACCGCACCGACAACGAACTACGAAAACGCTATGCCCGAGTTATTAAAGCATTCACGATCGAACTCTTCGACGAATCATCCACCCCTGGATCTGTGGACGCTGGTGCTGCTCTATGGCTTCAACGTTTCGAAGCTCTACTCGAGAACATGAAGAACTAAATGGAGTGCATCTATCAGACAATGTGGAAAACGCGTTACTCTTCCAGCAACTTCAAGGAACATCAAGTCAGTGGTATATCACGAACATAGTGGAGCTATGCAGATGTTCATTCAACGAACTTGGGAGCCGACTCATGCGTAAATTTGGTTCTAAACTTTCGAAACAAGAGATTTTGATCTTGGTAGCGAATGCGCGCAAGAGAGGATCCGAAACATACCACCAATTACATTCCGACTAAGGTAACTGGCTGCGGCAGCTACGGCTGGTGGATGGGAAACGGTGGAGTCCAATAATTTCGATCTAAGCGCGCTCATTTCCAATGCTTGGCCGAGACATGCAGATTCTTTACGACTGGTCATCAAGGAGGATACCCAACATCCTTTGAACGAGATTGAGCAAGCTGTTTTTCGACTCTCCACTCTAGCCAAAAGCTAAGGAATTGCGCCAACTGGAAGCACTGCATACTTGTTCGCTCGGAAGCGAAAATCAGCAAACATGAAGAAAGAAAGTCAACCGAGAGATGTCAAACGAGTTCGTCGAGAATTCGTCGAAACCCCGAGATTATTCAAAGGCTCATTGTGGAGAATGCGGTGAACTTCGTCACACGACTGGCTATCACGATAGATTTGTCGCTCATCAAGAAGGTATGGCCCATGCTGCAACCGTCACAGAAGCGAATAATTCAGATAATGATGACCCTGAGTTCTATAAACAGGAAGATCGTAAAGCTTCTGACTGAAAGACACGGGAACCACACCGAAAATCTCCACTTTACACCATTGATATTGGTATTCTGCGTGGTGCCCCGTTCATTGACTCTGCTTCAACTTATCACATTACTGGGGAGTCAGAAATACTGTTTGATATGCGTGACTGTGAAACGCATGGTGTGGAAATTGCCGATGGTCGATTGATTACAGGAAACCGCACAGGCAAAATGATGACCAATGAACTTAAAACTATAGTACTGGATGACGTTGTGTACGCGCCAGGTTTCTGCCAGACTTCGATATCGGTCCAGCGATTGATCGACGATGGGATGAAGGTCAAGTTCACGGAAAAAATGTAATGTGTATGGTCGTCCACTTATGCAAGGGGTGACAACGCGCGGGTTTTACTCATTAAAACTTCTACCTCGTATATCTGCTGTTGCGCTACGTCCAAACTCCATTGACGACTGACACCAACGCTTGAACCATTTAAATTATCGCTCTATCCCGCAGTTAACAAACTCAAACGCTGTTAAAGGCCCGAAAATCGTTGGTCCGATGTCACCAAGCAAACCCTGTGAGATATGCGGACTCAGCAAGATTCATCGCGCTGTGGCACCAAAAGTAGCATCTCGACCATAAGAAGGTCAGGACGAAATCTGCCATGGAGACCTCGCAGGTCCATTCAAGCGAAGCTACAACGGAAATCGAAATTACCTGGCACTGAAGTGGATGCGACATATATCCGTGTACTTTGTGAAGCACAAAAGCAAAGCGGTAGAGTGCTTTCGGACGTATTTGAATGTGGCCAACCGACGATTAAGAACAAAAGAAACGTCGCAACCTTCCGCTCAGACAATGATGGTGAATTGTTTTAACATAAATTTGAAAAGTTTGTAATGAAGAAAGTCTAATAATGGAGGAATCAGAACCGGACGTGCATCACCAGAACGGTGTTATTGAGCGTGCCCACCGAACTATTACGGAATGTGCTAGAGCGGCTAAGCTACAGGCGCAACTACCAAACTATTTATGGGGGTACGCAGTTCGAAGCACTGAGTTCTTGCGGAACCGAGTTTTAACAACGAGTGCCTCTACAAAAACGCCGTTAGAAAAGTTTTGAGGCCGACGTCCTGACTTGAAAAATGTGATGGCTTTCGGGAAACGCTGTGTAGTCCTAATTCCAGATGAGAAGTGATCCACGACGTATAAATTCCGGCCGAAATAGAGTTCTGGTGTATTTCTTGGCTGTGATCCTCAACGAAAAGGTTACTTCGTGTACGTCACTGGGCGTGATCACAAAGTCATCCACAGTCGCAGTGTCGTATTTCTTGAGCCACCAACAAATGTTCCCGTTAAAAATGTGGAAGATGACGATCGCATGAGCGCCGATGACGACAGCGATAATAACAACAGTGATATTGATGACAGCGATGTAGATGATAACGAAGAAGACGTCTCAGCAACTGCAGCAGGACAAAATTCAACATCTTGTCGTCGATGTGATAACGTTGCATCACTTCAACCACTTCGAAAATCGGTTTGCATTGCTGGTCCAACTATGAGCGCCGCCAAAGCCACTCTGGACGAAATTATTCAAGCCCCTCTCAATATTAAGGAAGCTCGAGCGTCTAGTCACTGGCCAAAGTGAAAGGAGGCTGTCAAAGCCGAAATCCAGACCTTGCGTGACAATGATACATTTGAATTGGTTGACCCTCCACCGGGGGCAAACGTGATCAGCACGATGATTGCTTTCCGGGTAAAACAAAACGAAAATGAATCGGTGGAGCGCCTAAAAGCACGGGTTTGCGCACAAGGATTTACTCAAGAATTCCTGAAGGATTACTTTGAGGCTTACGCACATATGGCCTGCTTAAACTTAATTTGCATGTTCTTGGTAATTTCAAATCAACTCGGTCTACACGTGCACCAAGGTGATATTCCTACTTCATACGTGAAAGCGAAGATGAAAGAGGTGATACATGTGCGTCAGCCGAGCGGACTTGAGGAAGAAAGCTCAACCAAAGTCTGGCTACTGAAGATAGCCTTCTACGGCTTGAAACAAGCAGGCCGAGAGTGGAATGCTGAAATCAATTCGTTCCTGTTGGAATATGATCTCGTTCCCACGCGAGAAGACCGTTGCGTCTAGACCCATCCTGATCATATACTTTTCGTACTAATTTACGTTGACAATATTTTGATAGGCTATCGGGATGGTACTACACTGCAGCACTTAAAGGCTGCAATGCACACGAAGTACGGAATCAAGGACATGGGCGAAGCCAGGTTGTTCCTCGTCATTTCACTGCATTTCGATCACGAACAGGGTATTACGACACTCAGCCAAGCCAAATTCGCGGCCGAAGTGACGAAACGATTTGGCATGGACAACTGTCGCCTACGGAAGACACCGCTGGATAGAGGTACGATTTTATACAAGCGCACCGAGGATGAGGAGTCCGCCGAAGATACACCGTACAGGCAAGCCGTTGGTGCACCACTATCCTTAGCTCGTGTGACTCGCCCTGATATTTCATATGCCGTGAACCAAGTTGCTGCGCACGCGTCCGATCCGTCCAAAGCGCATTGGATCGCGGTGAAAAATACTCTCAGATACATTGACGCGACCAATAACATGAGTTTGACATACTACAGGACAACCGCTGAACCTCATGTCCGAGTTTACTCCGATGCCGACTGGACCAACAATGAAGCCGACCTTCGCTCGGTATCTGGATCTGTAATTCAAGTATTTGGGAGTGCTGTATCATGGCAAAACAAACGTCAGCGTGTTGTATCGAAATCATCAACTATCGCTGAATATATTACTGCCGACGACGGCGTCGAAGAGGCAAGATGGACAATGTCATTGGTGGTTCGCCTAATGCAACTTGACCATGTCATCCCAATTCCTGCCATGATTGACAACAAGTCAACAATCAAACGACACACAAACAGAAGAAATTCGGACGCACAGAAGACAGTGGATTGCAATTTCTTTTCTGTTTGAGAGGCGGTGGACAATGGCGAACTAGAATTTGCATACGGCCCAACAAATGTTATGTTGGCAGACATGCTCACTAAAGCACTGCCCACCACGCGCTTTAGGGAATTACGGAAAGCGTTGGGAGTGTGTGAGTTCACCGCTGGGAGGAAGTGTTGGAACATCCAGCTTGAAACTGTTCTGATTGAAGTGATTGAGATTCTCCATCCAGTAAAGAAAAGTAGAATTGATAGAGATGGGAACAGTCTACGACAAGTCCACCCTAACCGGATTAGAAATGAAGCACTTTTCAATTCTCCAACAACTTGAATCTCGGATCTCGCATGTAAGACGCTCAGGTGGAACAAGGCAGGCTGTACCTCAGGATACGTTCGTGAGCGCACTTCATCCTCTTCATAGGACCTGCTGTCAGGTAGGCGGCAGTCGGACCGAGTGTCAATCGGACATTCCGAATTGCACTTCCAACCGTGCAATCATCAACTTCTAAGTTCTCCACTCACCACCCAAGATGATATCACTCATCAATTCCATATTCCCATATACCGGCTCTCAAACCAGGGCAGCTGCGGATGCCACCTGAATTTCCAGGTCGCATCACCACACCACACACCCTGCTGGTCTCTACAACAATATTTGGCACTGCCGGAGCAACCGGCAACACCATCCTATTCAATAGACGATAGCCCGTTGCTATCCTAAACTAATTCTCCAATCCTGCATTGCAAACGGGAACCGCACCAGATACCCAATCGCTACCATTGTCGACTCGAACAAGACCAAATTTATGCGGTTCAGCCACGTGCCTGCACAAGTAGTCACTCTGTAAAGGCTGCCAACGCCTTAGTTTACAACGCAATGGGGTAGCATCTGACTTAAGTTTCACACCGTATGGTGTTTTTGGAGCTGGACCGTCATCACCAAGTCTAGCTCTCTATACGCCAGTATAGTCAGACACAGTAGTGCGCAGCGTCGGCATCAAGTAAGCCGGAAAGCCGTTTATCTATGCCGCTTGCACCAACAGATCCAGTCTATCGTCGGCAGAGTCAACATCATCTTTGCCAACCTCCGGTTCATAATCTAAACCTTCACTATCTTCTTGCTCCAAAGGACCAACTGCCAACTGTTCGATCATGCTACCGACGTCAACACCAAGCAACCTCAAGGAAGCATCGTCCAAGAGAAACTCTTCTTTGGTACCCAGTAATATCAAACAATTCTGGCGCCGAACATGAACGGGACCAGTATTTGTTCCTGACAACAAGTCAACCGTGCATTCATAGTTGCAGGAGTCCATATTTTCACCTGCCAGTGTCACACGAACAGGATTATCTAGTCTGGTAGGTTGAACGTCAATCTACTGCTAGGAGCTTGAGCAGGTAATCTTCAGACTAGAAATCACTAGCCGTCTCATAGATATTCCCAGTACTTCGTTCATCACCACTCTACGCTATCCAGGGGACTTAGCAACACGAGCCGCCATTACTTCTGGCTTCTTTTCGAGCTGTGTCAATTGGACTGTTGTTGCATAGTAGCACGTTGCAGTATGATATAGTGTAAGGCAAGGTCATCTGTCATAGCATCCTTGCTCTTCAGCATCACGAGTCGCTCAATTACTGCCATCAAGATTACATGCGTGAGTCCCGCAATCCGTAACTTGCACATTTGCCTCATTCGGTCGACATACCCATTGTCACCCGATGACCGGACCCCAAGCATGAACTCGAACCCTGATCTTCGACCAACCGATCGAAATCTACGAAGTACTTCGGCCCTCTGGCATCGACGTCCTTCCCGGTCGGTAGACTAGTCTTAAACATCACTGTACATCCGGTATTTAGCCATCCTGCAATATGTTCGGCCGCTCGCGGACCTTTACCATGATGTAGGCATCTGTGATGTACTCAACCGCTTTCAACAACACATAGCGGGCCCAATTCTTGAGCACTTTGTGTTTCGACGTGTCGCGTTCATGCATTATGGTGGCATCCAACGGTTCGTTCGATGTCCTGCACTTTTGATGAATCTCCTCAACATGGCGCTGGCGCTCGCCCTTCAGATAACTAGAGACTCCTGGTACCAGGCCGTTAGCTCAGGGACGCTTACAAACTCGTACATCGGCTGGGGAACTGACATATCGACGTCTCCATCGGCGTCAACACGCTAAGTCGGTATCTGGTTACGACGTCCCGCTTCAAGACTTTCCCGTCGATCTAGTGTCTTCAGTGAAGCATGATCGTTGGTACCTTGATCGGCCAACTTTGTCGGTATGGTAAAGGCTGCTCGTCGTTGAGAATGTACAATGGATTTTGAAAGCTTACCAGGCCCGCTAGCTCCCTGGCTAGTTGTCTACCTCCTCGCTACCTCACGGGGCTCCACGGAGCTTTACTTTTTCATGGCGACATCGATCAGTCACCTACACCACGAGTGTTCACTAGGACCGGCCACTCCACACAAGATACGGAAACACATGCTGCCTGATAGTAACCAAACAGCTCCGCACATCGCGTCGCATGTCCACCGCAGCGCCGCCCTCATCTTGTTATTCACTGTTGCCACACGCCGCGCACGTGACGCGCGTGCTCTCTCATTTTTTTGCCTTTTGTCCTGTTTTGCTCTCTGGACGTGGCTATCATGTTTCAAATTCACCTAGGCACATTAAGGCTCTAGTCATGGCCAGGTAGATAGAGGGAAGAACCATCATGTAGTTACCATTAGGAACGTGCGGAAGTTTACCCGTCATTTAGCGCCCTGGTAATTGGTGGCTCATCGCCAAAATGCCACACGTTTGAAACTTTACAAAAGAGAAAGGTATGACAGAATAACAGAGTGAAAAATGTAAAAAAAGAAATTTAAAATTCGTCTGCTCGACGCCGGTTAAAACACCCCTAAAACTTGTTATAAAGATGTACTGAAAGCTCCAAAAAGCAGGTAAGGTTTCATAATAGACCACCGGTATTAGAACTGTTTTTGCAAAACGTATTCAAGCTCTATTAGCGCAGCTTCCGTCTAACTACCTTTCGCTTGACTTCGTTGGAATCGGGAGGAATTACGGGCTCGACGCACGCAGCATGTGGGGGAGGCTCGCAACGATGGTTCTTCACGTCGTCAATGAGGCGAACACAGCTACGGGCCTCCTTCTTTGTGTTTTCCACAAAAGCCACCAGGCTCGGATGCTTCACTGTGAATTTGTCGCTGAACACTCTGTTATATGACTCTAACGGATTGTTCGTGCGATTGTGCAGGTCAATACCTGTCTGGATCATGCTGTTTACGTTCCATTGATCAGAACCGTAGGTCTGCATCCACGTTGACCGGAAGTACCGTCAAAAGACGTCCCATTTGGTTTTACTTCCGGTTTCTGTGATTCGGGAGTGCACAAATCTAATTCTCTATAGAAAATATACATGATAATAATCATAAATATAAATAGTAGAACTTAAAATGGGTACAGTACCTTGTCAGCAATTGCAGTGACGGGAATAATGGTGAGCACCTGGGCTTTGAGCTGCAGCGATCTGGTCTTGGGGATATAGAGGTCTATCGTCTAGCGGCGGAGTGTCTGTTTCCAATGAAACAGGCACCCCCACGATCTTGACCAGCCGGAATTGCTCGGTGATGGTATTCATTTGCCATTTTTCAAAGTCGCACGTCACGGTCGCTCGCTCCAGGAGCCGACCCGTCTGAATGATCACAAAATCCAGTGCATTTCAGTAAGTGCCCTGATGCTTGGAGTCGATGAGCACGTACAAGGCAGGCATATACATATCCACGCCTAGGTCTTTCACCATCACGATCAGGAACTGCCGAAACAGCGCTGGCACCATTTTGATCATGTCATCAACGTAGAAGGCGGAATAGGAGCACCGTAGCAGACGAACAAGTTCCGGGTGCCCAAACCGATGCATCTATGCTGCCCGCACCCAATTGTGTGCACCACACTGAACTGCAAGAGCGGCCTGGTGTCTGTTTTGGCAACATTCCGTGTCGGGGTGCTCTTGATGACCCGAAAGCGTCACTGCTGGTAGCTTGGATGCGCGCATACTTCATGATAGCGATGCTGGGGAGCCTGGCAATCGTTCGTAGCGTGGCATTGGGTGGGCCACCTGGAGGGAAGCGATTACCTGCTCCCACATCAGGCTTGGTGGCGAGGATAGATTGGCGAGGCCTGCTTTCTGCAGTTCATAGCGCATCCCGCTGCGCACGTCGGTGATGGTGGCAATTTCCTCTTCATAGTTACAGCTGTGGCTGTTACGGGCCTTGACAACACTGTCCCAGACGATCAGCCGAGCCCAGCAGCCCGATCGATAGCGGGAGCAAATGAAGAGGGTAGTACCGGGCTCGACGTCTTCGCGCTGACAGTAGAATCGGTAGCTTTTGTACTCCATTACGAGGTGATAAATGCTGCTGCTGGTTGTACTACCACATATCAGAATGGGTAGTTTTGGGAGGATCAA
Organism: Phytophthora megakarya; assembly: GCA_002215365.1. Taxonomy (NCBI): domain Eukaryota; phylum Oomycota; class Peronosporomycetes; order Peronosporales; family Peronosporaceae; genus Phytophthora; species Phytophthora megakarya. Next base: position 1,588 of record NBNE01000952.1, on the reverse strand, counting down.
GTAAATGACTAGAAATTGATATATATAACGCAAAAATAGTAGTTTTAGATCAAACGCGCCAGATCAGTATTATACATTTTTCTCCTGACCCGCCTGCTCTGTGTGCTAGAACTATAGAGCATGACACCGAAAAAACAGAAAGCGATCACGTTTTTGGCATTGGTTGGGTTGTAGCAGTCAAAGGACACGGCGTTGATAGTTCAAGGCTCGCTTCGCTCACACCTCTGCAAGAATTTCAACTATCCCTGCTCCTTAACCCAAAAGAGAGGCTCGCTGTTGATAAAAAATATAAACTTATACCGCTATCGCTCGCAACACGAACCTCCGCATGCCCGAAAGGCAACCTTGAGGTCTGAGGTTTGTTAGTGTCTCAGAAATCGTTTCCCACTAGTTCAATTCAACTACTACTACTAGTAGTACATTTACTCAAATTTAGAAGAAGAAGAAAATTGTGTAGACTTTTTACTGGGTCGTATACCGGTCGGGTCGGCGATATAGGTCGGGTAACGCATCGTTGTTTCAAGAAGTAATGGTAAGTTTAAAAGCTAGCGGAAGCACTCAAACGAAAGCAAACGTTGCTACGGTTTAGTGTACAAGGTCGTCTGGGGGCGTAAGCAAGTATTAACACAGTAGGATCGGGGGAAATCCAAGTATAACAGTATGGGAAAATGCTCGGCTCCAAACATCGCTCTACACGCAATCTCCTAACGAGTCGAATTGCACAATATTCTACGTGGGGCATTCGGAGACATTCTAGCATGCGGCGCATGTCGAAAGAGTTCAGGAATGTCACGGTACACCTCTTAGCATAGAGATACCTGGTACCAGCTTCCTCTGGGAGCTGATTATAGCGTATTAAAGGACCTCTAGAAACGGTTATTGTTGAGCAAACTATGCTATAGTAAGCACCGGTGTAGTTTCTCCAAAACCATCCATCATAACGCTGTTGCAGCAGTGCTGCTATAACTCTAATCTACCTCACTTCGTCTTTTGACGCCTACGGAAAAAGATCTCTACCTTCTATTCTACAACAAGCTCCCGCTCTACCTCGCAACAGGTTATGAGCCCAAGTCAAGCCTCCAACGACGACTTCCCTCGTCTAATCGACGCCGACAACCTCGACGTCTAGAAGATTCGCGTGTGCGCTGCCCTCGACGACAAACACCTCCGACTACGATGTCGTTTCCGAGGACCACAGCGACGGTAGTGGGAGCTACATGGTCCACATCTACGTCACTCCGAAGACCAAGTTAACGGAAACCGCTTAGATCGCCTCAAACGTTTTCGTCAGCAACTTCGATGACGGCGACGAATGTTCAAACCGCCATCCATCTCCGATGATTATCCGGAACATAGCTTCTATCAAACCCACAAGAGGTGTTCATGTAGCTAGAACAATCAACGCATGTCGAATTCGCATGTGATACTTGGATGCACAACCCAAGACGAGCGAGCGCTCATCAAGATAGGAGACACATGTATCCAATCTAACGGTTCCCTAGTTATCTACGAGTTCATGCGGTGCTAGCACAACGACACTGGTTAAATCAAGGTACCCCGAGCTTCACTCAGTGCTATCGGATGGAAA
>NBNE01000951.1:0-15724 GCA_002215365.1 Phytophthora megakarya | reverse complement strand
CAGTAGGGAGAGAAGGACAAGATGGTAGATGTAGTTTAAACACTAATATCACTTCGGCATTTGCCCTCTCCTACCCAAGCACATTTCTACAGATTTGTTGTCGCTGGCGGATTTGATTTGCTGGAATCAGTAGGTTTTGGTACCACGGACAAAAAAGTCGCAGTGTGTGACACAAACTACTAAAATGCCTAAAAACGCACTAAACAGGTATTGAAATGAACTAATTAGGGTAGACCTTTTTTAAATTAATAAGTTTTCGCGGGCGCGGTATTAACCCATTGGATACTATCAAAAATACCATTTTTCCAAATGTATTTTACAGGATTGCTTTGACTTAAAGTTTGAATGGTTTGTAATCCCGCGAAAACGACGCCATGCATGTACATGATTGCAGCACTAACCTCTCCCGAACACCGTATCAAAGATCGTGTTTACACTAATCTGTACTTGTACATATTGACGCGAGGCCGATGAGCGCCTGAACCGCTCGAGTGTATAGTACGATGCCCAGGGTAAGCACCAAAAGGTGTTTGGGGATCAGAACTCTCCAACGGTGTGGTTGAGATAGACAACTGAATACACTATTGGGGAGCTGGAGTGTGACCTTGTGGAATCCCTATCGGTACGTTTGACTTTGGCACTAAGCGATCCACTGAGTTGATAAAAGCTGACTTTGGATAACCAAATGTAGGGAGCTGGCACCGACGTTACTCCTAAACGACGTGTCAGTGACTGGAAGTGGACTATGAAGAAGACCTTCCCAGAGAGATAGTACAACAATACAGAGAATTATACAAATATACAGATATGTAGCCCTTACTTATTCTTTTGGACCGTGTAAGGGTCGGTCACTCACCAGTCTCACTTGGATTCCAGAAGAAGTACTTGTTAGCCTCTACTGGTCTTTCTCTTCTCAAACAATACGCGCACCACTCCCCACAAAGTAGTATATAAACACTTCTGGAAAGACAAAATACACTTCACCACCAAATACCCACATGTGTCTATCAAGATAACTACTTACAACAAAGTAGCTTCTGGACAGACCTAACCTTCCACAAAGTAATCTAATCAATCGAGTCAGGGGTGATTACAATAACCTCAGACAAGCAGCTAATACGAAATGGAAGTCTAGACGACCAACTAGAATATGAAATCAGCAGATCACCTCGAGCGCGCGTCGCCCGATCTCTAACCGAAATAGGCTTGATAACTTACTCGAAGACGACGTGCCGATCTGTCGATACGCCTACATACAAGACTCCATTTGGGGTCACTCAGGTACGCTGCCCGAATGCCGACTCCTTGCTTCTCCGCTGATACACAACTGCCGCTGACACAAACAAAGACGGCCTGAAGGTGCTTGTGCTTTAGGTGGCAAAACGAATTCTCTGTTAAAATATAAGTCTCTCTGTCAATCTTTCCTGTAATCGTAACGCATGCAAAATAAACTTGGCCTCAGTATGGGTCGACGATCGAAATCGTCCAACAGTCGCGAATCTTCAGATACATAACATATCCGAGCGGTGACACTGGCCGGCCGTTAGCATATAGGCCGAACTATAGTCAGAGTTTCGAATCCTTGACTCAGATCCACACATCACTTGAATATGATACCCAATATCCAAAAGCCGCTTTCAGGCATCGATCATAACTTACCGGCATAGTGATAGTTCAATATTACCATCACTCCAACTGTACCTGGGTATATCCATATCCCTTTTTTTTGCGCCAATCCATCTTCTTTCGTGTACCCATCTTTTGGATACCGGAAATGCATCCATCGAAATTCTTCCAAATAAGTCATCACCAATTGTTAGTAGTCACACTTCACAATTTCAGTTACAAATCCAGATCCGTTTGACTGGAATGAATGGCTGACAATTTTCCTCCAATCGTAACGCGTCAACATAGTGTTTGCAATTACCTGTACCGGACATAATGACAATGGATACGTTGTACACAAATGTGTACAAGGAGCCTACACTCAAAGAGCTTTATTTGCCATGTGACCTTCATTCTTCATTTATGCCATCAATCTATGCGTCTGCCATAAACCTGTTCACCTCATTACATTGTTGCTAGAGTGATTGTTGCAATTATTGACATGACGATGCCCATCATTTGATAATCCGCGAGTTGCTGAACCAGATCCGGTTCGAAGTGTTTAAAAGCAAATGGGAACTCCTGGTACGTTAGTACCGTAAATCCAAAGGTCGTGCCGTATCGGGCTGTAAGTCGTTGAGTTGGAAATTCCGTCGGGATCAGGCTGCCGTACCTGGTGTCCTATCCATTCTCCCTTGGGAACCGAGACTAGTAGAACAGAAGCATGTGGTCTTTCAAGTAGGATTATTTAGTGGTCGCTAATGCAGGGAACAAAATTTAATGCGTACTATCGTCTCTTTCGGACGCATCTATAATCAATGCGCACTTGACGGAATACAGCAACCTGCTCAAGCTGATGTGCAACTCGTACTTGTCACACGGGGGTTGGTATTCTTGGTCAGCTAAAACGATGGAATCGACAGATAAGTTACCTTCAAGCTTAATTAAAGCGACAGCCAAGAAGATGACTAGTAGAACTTCCAGACAAGCATAGTGTGCAGGCCCTGTTTCTCAGGAAGAGTGTGGTGTAGATTCGGTTATACAGGATATACATGTTGACAATGGTAATACCAACTAAACTTCTGCTAAGTACAATTTTAGCGTCACCCTAACTTCTTCTTCATTTTCCGATTACACATGCCCTTCCCCATCTGCACTGCCGTCAATTGATGATTTCATATCTGTCACTTGGCTCGATATTGCTGCATGTGGAAGCCATATAATGTCAAGTCTTCCTGAACTTGGTAAGGACCGACAGACCGTGGCAGGTACGGAATGCTCCGTCCGATCTACACGAAGGTCGTCTCATTACACGATATAACAATGACATGATTCCCGACTCGATCGTAGTGGACGGATAAGCGATGTTAGCTGGTAGCGGTGTCTGAAACCATCCTGATGGGACTGATGACGAGGCCACAGCAGTTACCACTGGGGAAGTGCATGACTTATTCTGTTATTTTCGTGTCTTTCTGTGCGCAGTAGAATGACCGATAGTGTCTAACTATAATACCCAATAGTGCAAATATTATCTGCATCTGTAAAAACAATAGTTTACTTTCTTCGGCTACATTTTGAAACGGCTCTGTCTCGCCGAGATAGCCATGGGTACCACGACAAGCTGCACTACGCTGAGCCCATCCAATTGGAGCCTAGTATCCCGTTAATGGCTCGATTCGGTGATTTGAACATGACTTTAGCAGTTAATTGGCATTGAATTGTTTACTGGATATTAAATTGCATTTATTGATGTCTTGACTTCTGGGATCGCAAACGAAATCTATATAATAAACAAACGAGTTGGCTGCGCCGTTTCGCGGCGCAGCACTCGACATCTGGAAATGTATTATTGGTATGTGGCGCTATTGGCCTCATTTAGCCCACTCATAGGACAAAAGAAAGAATCAATTCTGCTGATCTAGCATGGGACCAATATTGTTAATTACGAAAAATTGGTGTATGAGTAGTAAGGCAGATCGTTAGGTCCTTGTTCAAGTGGCATCATAAGTGTTAAACTCTTTATTATAATCAGTCACATTGGCTTACTAACTCGGTACATAGATGCTACAGCACACTATTATTAGAACATCATCTTCTGCTGTGCTGGCACTAGCACATTTGTGCCAGCATAAAGCAATGGACGACGACGACACAACAACCATTTTAGCTGTAGTTGCTGGTGCGTGTCCATGTGCAGCTTTCATCGCTGCAGGTGATGGCGTATCTTTCGCGCTCCGCCGTCAGGTGTAGCATCGTTTCGGAATCGAACATTCGACCAGGCAATGACATCACCACGGACAGGCTGGTTCCACAAGAAGTTAAGGTATGATAAGTCATCGTTCCTACGAATCTACAAGGTGCCGTAGGACTCTTGGCCGCGGAAGTCGGCAATGAACAACTACACGAAATTGATCAAGAGAATCGTATTGATGATCACCTGGCTCACGGATGTACTATAGAAGCAGCGGGCACTGCATTAGCGGTTTGAGGCCTTGTACTGTCATTTATATAAATGACCCGTTGGACGTTCTGAACATGTTAGCATCACGCTATATTGTCATGGGGTCACCTGCAGAGTTCGTGAATATTGAGCAGGGTTTTGAACAAATTGCTGGTTTTCCTGGTGTCAAAAGCGCTGTTGATGGAATGCTGATCCGCGCCCTCGAGACTTCGAAGACTGGTACTGCCGCAAAAAATCCCCCGCCGTCCATGCCCAGGCTGTCGTGGACCCCAAAGGTTACTTCAGATCGGTTTCTATTCGAGCCGGGTCTTACACCGATCAATCGTCGTGGAATGGATCAGGTATCAACAAACGGTAAGGTTTTATTTTACTTACAGTGTGATGATCTATGTGTTCTAACAGCTATTATTTACAGCATTAACTCGTATGTTCCACCAGGCAAGCACCTACTGGCGGACACAGGATACAAGATCTATGGGCACATGCTAACACTTTTTCCTGAGTCTAGCGCAACAAAAGATCGTCGAAACCGTGTCTATAACAAGTACACTCGTGCACACGCATTGCCGTGGAGTGTGCGTTTGGACGTCTCAAAAATCGCTTCAGGATATTGTTGGGAAAGCTGGAACAGAAGGCTTCAGGGCGGATCTGCAAGGCTATAATTGGCTGTGCCGTGTTACACAACTTACTCACTCTTGCTAAATACACTGTGGTTGTTGGTGATACAGACCTACTCACTCGCAAAGCTCGAATGCGGACAAATGAAGGTTTCGAATATACGGACAACCGACTATCCAACTTGCAACGATTGTCGAAGCGTAACGGTCTAGCTGACATTTTCTATGATAACATGTAAAAGAATTGTGTTGCCGACATATATTATGTATCTGTACATGTACATGCAATTGGTGCTGTGATTCCTTTCCTGTGAAACTCGTTTTTATGTTTTCGCTCATTCTTTCTTCTCGACTAAACGTTGTCGCAGTTGGAGTTGAAGTTCTTGAAGATGGCGAGCCTCACGCTTTTGCTCGTCGATTGAATGTGTTTATTTTTGGGTCTGTTGTCAGAGCTCGAAAATTGTTGTTACTAGACGGACGAGTTTCCATAGCAGCAGCGATAGCGGTCATTCCGTTTTCCATAGCGTGAGCGAGCTGTATAACATGTTGAAGTGCTCCAGGGAAAGGTCCATCGTTTGATTCAGATAGCCAGTCTTGTTGTCTGATGCGTCTTCATCACTATCTGCGTTAGTGTCGACAAGTACATCTCCACTGATTCCTTCATTCTTTGCAAACACATCATTATGGTTCACCCAGAGCGGTCCATCAAGCACTTGCATTGAGCAGTTATCTTTCATATACAAACTCTTCAATTTTCAGTACTTCTGGTATGCCAGCAAAAAAAGTTAAACTCATCTGTCCAGGGATATCCATATTCCTGCAGTAATTTAGATACGATCTTGTTCGCGAGATATGACCTTTCCTAGACCTTGTGATAGAAGATCGCTGGCAAGGTTTTGTGTGACGATGTGGATTATCCTTTTGAAAGGTGGAGAGACGAGGAAGTGAAATAATGTGCTGATTGGTCAAGACGTATGAGTTCAGAGCTGACACCTGCGTGAGACATGGCGAGAGGCAGCTCTTGACGACGGAAGAGCTGGCAGGTGTGTGCTCAAGGAAGGGACCATAGGATCGGAAGTGGTTATTCAAGATAAATGGTCGCCCAGGATAGATGGCCACCCAAGGATAAATATCCATCCAGGGTGAATAACCATCCAGGATTGAGAACCATTCAGGATGAAATGAACCACTCGTTTCGAGCCGCCGATACCCTGACGATCGGTACCCCAAGAAGGGAGAAGGGCGCCCTGAAGAATGTATCTCAGGCCGCCACATGTCCTGACTTGAGCTGCCCTGGTGTTACAGCAACCAACTTTGACTATGAATGTGTCAACAAGTGTCCCAGAAGTATCGCAAAGTGATGTGTGACGAGTGACCACCAGGATTAACCATGATGACGAAGGTCATCCAGGACGAGAGTCCACCCTGGACGACCAAGTGCAGACGTGGCTGAGAGTCGACCGTGGAGTGTTTCTAAGAATCTATGCGCGCTAGCCATCCAGGACGAAGTCGCCCTGGATGAAGATACCCAGGATCAAGACTCACACAGGTCAGCTCGTCACGACTGAAATACATCGACCGACACGCAAGGTCTGCGGGAAGGATCAACATGTGATGTGTCTATCCGTAGGTTAACTTCCCATGCTAAAGACAAGAAGCCAAGATATGCAAGCACGGTCATCATTGATGAGTGTATGAAGAGAATCAAGAAGAAGACCCCAAGAAGACAGAAGTTTGTAAGACGTTAAGATTTAAATAGAGTTCAATTTGCCGTGGTAGCGTTAAGTGAGGATAATCTGCCATACTGAACGCGCTGAGGAGCCCGAGCTGAGGACAACTAAGTGTAGCCAACATAAAACAATAGAGGTCTTTAATGCACCCCAAAAGTAAGACATTTCGGTTGAAAAACATGTGCATTGGATTGTTTTGACGATACAACAGGAAACCTGCAACAGGAACAGCTTTGCGAACCGACAAAGCTGTTAACAAATTACAGTGCTCTCTCAGAGTTATACGGTTTGCTTATTTGTAGCTAAAACTATGTTAATTGATGGAAGGAAAAGCCGGGCGTTGGGAGAGATCGTTTCTGACGGTTCTTGTAAGTTCTACACGTTTACAATTCTGTCGCGAAGCAGCATGAATGCTGACAAAGTATTGACTGAAGTCGTACAGTATACCTGAAGGGTACCAAGTCACCACAAGGGTCTCGTACAGCAACTACATAGTGTAATTCAAGTGGGATCAGCGCTCGAATCCATCGTTATTCGCTCTGAATCCGCGTCAATACAAAGTATCGACGAGCCTCTGCGGCATCCATTCAATCTCAACTGTCTAAGCAGTGAAGGTTGCGATGACGACGTTTCGCTTCGGTAAAGAAAAGCTCGTGCAACTAATACAACATGTGATGTTCACAGTAATAACTACAAAACAGGGGACATGAGCTACTGCAATTGAATATATGTGCTATGTGGTGGATGGGAATCTGCGAAACTCTCGTTGACGCAGTTCTTGATACCACTGGCTCCCGGATATCGACTAACGAAGAGGGGCCTCCGATGATCCGAGATCTGGTTGGGTAGTTGTTCTCACCTTGTGTACGCTATGGAGGGAGGGTTACGTTCTTCTAGGCGACTCGTGAGACATCCTTCGGTGAATATGGAATATAGGGGTTTGAGATGGCGTGGAACTTTTTCACTCTATCTCGGGGTAGTTGATCCTAGTCGTGGGCGTGTCCTTGAGCCGCGATCTGGCTGCCTGGTAGTCGATCTAGGTCTTGTGTGGGTCCAACGTTGGAGATCCACCCCTTCCTTTGTATATTTTTAAACTCAATGAAAGAATGTTAACCAATAGAATCTCTTACTGGTTCTTAGCCAATTAAATCGCTATTGACTGTTATTCCTCTATTCCTATTGTTATTTTCACAGATGTGCTCACCGAGGCAAAAGAGTAAGTGAGACTTCTTACCAGTTTACTTCGTTTCGTCCTTGCATTAATTATACATCGTTTAGAGAAGAAGCCCTTTATCAATCATTTGGTCGCAGTAACGTAGACTACATAGCCACATTCTCTAGTACATGATATATACAGCAATAATATACTATTTTGTCCCTACGTGTACTATCCAGTCCATCCTGGGATCGTCCATCGGTCACCACCGAACGGACGCATCCCCATGGCGTTGCCCCAATTACTAGGCCTAACAGTTTCTCATGCGTACAACATGTTCTGTCGCAGACTACAAATGACTTGTGTAGCTAGCTCGTGCGCACGATTCACTGGGAACACGAGTTGTACGGAAAGACGCTGGCGCGACAAATGCGTGAGAAGGACCACGTACATCAACTCGTGATTTGGCTAAGTTCACTGATGCAGACATACGGCAATGACATTGCATGTTTCCTCCCGAGTTTTTTCTGCGATATCGGAACCTGGACAGCGTATATCAACCTTGCTCGTTAAATATTTTTCATCTGACATTAAACCAAGCAGAAAGCGCGGTGCGTCGTATTTTCGCTTATATCTCGACTACTGAAGCACGTCAAGAATCCGGAAAATCGATGAGATTGCCGGCAAGTTGCTCCCAACTGTGGTGTCACGTGTGATCCGAGATGGTTGGAGAAAATAGTAAAGAAATTGTCTTTTAGACGTTGGTGCCGGTTTGGTCAATGTTGGGACTCGACTCGCACCTCGAACGAAATAGCGACTGTGTTTCGGAATCAAGAAAATATCTTATGTAGCCCGTAGAGGTTGTCTGTGTGTACATGCCCATGTGCACTCGATCTCAATTTCTTCACAAATTGACTTTAATGCAAGGTGTATTAATCGTTACAGCCCTCTTGTCTAGAACACCGTTTGAAATACGTCCATATTTTTTCTGAGTGAGTTTCGGTTTGATGACACCGCAAAACTCGTAGTACAACGGAAAACGCGCAGTACAAGAACTTTTCAGCGTCAAGCCCCGTGTTAGGCTAATAGTGTTCACGTCTCAATATTGTCCTTAGTATAGGATGTCCTGTCGGAGCGTGTTTTGTACGAAGTGGGAACTGATGAAAACACTAGCTCTGCATCCAGGACGTTTGAGGTCGAGGGACTTCCTTGTCCAAGGTAAATGGCAAAGTTAATTCAAAGTAAAAGCGTTTGTCGCATCCTATACCTACCTGTTCCCTTCCAAGTATACTTGCTTGCACGCGTCCTTTGCAGCGTTCTTGACAGCAGATAAACGACGATAGAAAGTGATGTATCACACCTGGGATCGCACTCATCATAGAATATCACAACTTATGCTGGGGAGCACGCTTCTGGTCACCGACCCAGAACATGTCCCTTCCGCTAGCTGGCCCCCACCGAAATTCGGTTAACGTCGACGACGATTATTTTGTCGACAACTGTGTGAATGGGTGAATATCATGGCTGCAACAATAAGTTCGTCAGCGTGTGTGGTATAGTATCGCTTGAGTAAAACATGCACATGTGCTTTGGAGAGCAGTATAGGACTCTCAGGTGGTATTGACGTCGTCAAATCTGAACCACTACACATCGACTTCCATAGAATTATAGCTTCATTTAAGCGGACGCCACGGAATCCTGTACGAGATGTTCACTTTGAGAAAGAAGCGCGCCCAGTAGCAAACATATGTTACTTCACGACTGGCTTCTGCATAAAATCAAAGTAGGGAAGCATGATGAGCTGTAGTCAATCGTGATGGCAAGATCTTCCACCTCAAAAACCCAGTCGAAAATGTGTTTTGGCCCGATCGACTTAATGGGCAGCTTGTTCGCATGCTGAGTGACAATCGCAACTAAGACAAAGTCGTCTACGAAGTGTTTTTGTTGCTTGACCTTGCTCGCACACCGCGCTCGAGCTTGCATCTGTCGACGATCGTTTGCTTAGGCTACGTCGCGATGAACGACGACATCAAAACCGTCGGTTATGTTGGTTAGATGCAGCGAATAAATAGTGTTTAACGCCTCCGCGTTTATGCTCATGAATAGTGTTTAACGCCTCCGCGTTTACGCCCACCACACTACCATCTCAAAATGCGATGGAGAGAGGTGCCGTCGGTGGTAACACAGTAACATCTATAACTGGAGCTCAGCCGTTGAGTCCGTCTGAAGGCGGTTGGATCAATGCTGGCTGTACCGATCCCAGGGCGATTTCCAACGTGGATGGAGGCAGTTGGAGTTTACTAAGCAGCGCTGGGGGACTATTCAGAAGGTGTCGATTCAACAGTAACGTTTTTTCACAGGCAGTAGACAGTGGTAAAATAATGTTGTGACCCATCTTTGTTTACCAGCACATTCTTTGGTTGAGTGTCTTCGACTGTTGATATTGACAGGGAGTGAAAATAGATGAAATCGTTGTGGAACGTGGCGTGACGTGTGGGCCCGTGTGGGTGTGATTTACGTCCGTCATTTGTAGCAATGCAATGGATGCAATTACTAATGAACCCATGATATCTTCAGCTCCCCGCCGGAAATTATTATCGTTGAATAATAATTTCCGCGCCCAGCTTGTTTCCACCACATTTCCAGATATAAATCGCGAAAAACACCAAATTGTAGCGCTGCTATCGTTCACATGTCTGGGCCAGGGCGACCAGCACATCATTTTAGAGAAGATTCGCCATTGATCCCAGTAGCCTTTGTATTTTTTGTTTGTAGTCCTGGCCAAGATGTGACTCCAGAGAACACCTCCCAAGCGATTGGAAAATTGTCGTAGGGAGGTGTTACCGCCACCTGCTTCCAGGAAAACGACACGTTAGTCCATAAGTCCCACAAAGTGTTCCTCTCGGACCATGCCCGCGATCCAGCATCGGCCATCGTGTTCAGTCTGCCTGGTATATGTTCTGCTGATAGTTTTATTCGGTAGTGTAGCTCTATAAGTGACAGCAGCCGTTGTATAGGTGAGCGGTTGGATGGTGACCTAGCTCCGAGACGACCAAGATACAGCACTCCTGTTGCCAATATGAAGACGGACGTGAGTAGGATTCCGCCGGTCGTCGCTTTGCCAATGTGGACCTCATAGAAACGCTGCTAGTACCGCACTCTGAAGCTCCCGCACATTGATAAAGTAGCTGTCAGGGCCCTTCAGCGCCCTCAGTTCATCTGCTGTGCACCGGAGCCTCAGAAATTCTCGCGTCTGGGGTTCAAGCACCCAGGCCCGACGTAGGATACGTCTATGTACACGTGAACAGTCGGACTTGCGAGGTCGGCGAATTACGACACAGGAACTTGGTTAAAACGTTCGTTATGTAACAGTACTGCCTTAAACCATCTCCAATCTTCAACAACGATATCGGAGATGCGATGTTTGGTGAATGAATTCATCGTGATCATTGCCGTGTGGGTTCGTTGGTAAAATGTTTGCGCCAAAGGAAAACAGGTAGCAATGTGACGCAACACCCCTAACTGCTTAGCGAGGTCCACCTTCTATGCTTTCCGTGCACTGAGGACACTATCGACTTGTGCCAGCGCCCGGTCCATCATTTCGAGTGGGATCGAAACAATACCATCGACTGTATTCCAAAGATGTCCAAGCTCTTTGTTCGTTGAGCTCCACGGTGGGAACTTCTTCGTGTTAATACCGGTTGGTCCCAGCACAGTAAGCATCGCCTTCCGTAGTGCATTTTTTGCACCTTCGCCTCGACTCGCGCTGTTCACTTCCGTGCAAATATATCGTCGCACCACACACTGCCGTGACAACGATGCATGTCCAAATGGCGAGACAGATACCAGCCCTGACCATTCTTACAAGTTGTTAATACCATATCCAGCTAATGAATAAATAGCAGGCGAACCACACCTTCTAAACACGCAGAACAAGTTGATGATTACGTAGCCATCGATTGCAAATGCAAACATGTGCACAGCGTCCTCGTGGACGGGCACGTGCCTAAAGCCACCGGAGACGTCTCCGAGCATAATCAACACCTCCAGATAATGGAACTCGCTTCGGAGTCGATAAATGCACCGTGCAATATCACGCGGTGGATTGTAAGAAATAGCCGGGAAGTTGGTTCGCTCCGTGAACTCGTTCACAGATGCCTCACGTGGGAATGAGTAATTGTTGATCATCCGAGTCTCCCCTTCAGCTTTGTTGATTACTTATGACCACCTCTGGCCACAGTTCGAGTACCCTCGCATGAACTACCACATACCTTCTGTCCAGGTGCCCCTTCCGTACGTGCTTGTATTCTTCAGCAGCATGAACCTGTGCACTTTTATAATTTGACGGGCGAACACTTTGTACTGTTGGCTTGGCACGTTTCCACTGTGGACGCATACCACTGCGAACAACCCCCTTCCGCCGTCGATATAATTTTTGTTGGTTGGGCAACGAAGGGATAGGAAGCTCATACAAAGCCTTGTTAGGGCTACTGTCAGCTGTTGTTTGACCTCACATGAGGCGAACGAAATCTGGCAATGTCAATTGCGAACTCAGTGCGAAATCCGTTATGAACTTGATGTTTGATACCTTGATATTGCCGTTATTTGCGTCTGGTGGAGGCGGGACCATACCGAATCGCTCACAAAAGCATTTATCTGGGCGTGACACTCGCTCTTAGCGATAGCTGCTAATCGAGTAAGCAGGCGATGGGTTCGTGAAACATGTTGACCGCCAGAGCGATCATTCGGACCGGAATGGTGTTGAACAGCATGTCGGAAGAGTCATGCTTCGCGTTTAACTTCGTGTTTTGCTTGCGCGAGGCCCTTGTAGTTTACATCGATAAAGGCTACGATGTTTTAGGCTGGAAGTGAGCCCGCTTATTGTCGAAGCATCCCCCATGACCGTCACCTGTACAACCCTCAACCGATATCACTTTCATACCAAGGCGCATGAACCCTTTACACGTCAATGCCTTAAGAATGTTGATAGGGATAGACGACTGTCGAGGTTGTCGGGTCTAACGGCGGGAGTCCTCATGGTCCTGGTTATTGCATTCGTGTGCACGGTCCCCACTATATTTAGAGCGGCGAAGGTCAAATAGCTCTAGTAGCACTTCCTATGTTCGTGATAAATCCAAACGAACGTCCTGCGCCGCGTCAAATTCTCGGGCACTATAAACCCGCGGAACTTGCTGAATTTGTTTGTCACCCAGTAGGAAAATAGTTTCCAACAGAGATCGTCTGTGTCGGACCCTCCTTTGTAGCTGTCGATAAAGGCGCTGGATACATCAATCCAATCAAGAACATCATGGTTGTAGAATTGCCGCCAAAATACACGCAATCCACGGAGAGCATCGATGACGAAGCGTGTTCCGCTCAGAGAAGTCGGTGAAGTTGGTATTCGCTTCCCGTCCATTAAATCGATCCCAGAAGTCGACGGGCAGGCAGTGCATCAACGTTAGGCCGTGGACCCCAAATCCAACATCAAAAAGACTCCGACATACAGGTGGGGTGGATTGAAATGGCGTGTTGGACCATGTTGGATGCGTTCAAAAATATATGGGCAAGCCTTACCTTGAAACGATCGTGAAGGATGGTCCTGCTCACTCGCATCTGGGTGGGCGATGGTCGAAACGCAGCCCGCATCGGGTCTTGATCATCATCGCTGGATATCGTATCACTGTTGAAGGGATCGTCACGGAGTTGAACGTGCCGGTTCAGACGGGTGTCTCCGACGTATGTGTCCTCTTCCCCAGAGCTCGGTTCCGTCTTTGAACGTCTCCAACATCATCAGCATCAGTTCCACTTGAAATAATTCGGAAGTCTATGTCGGGCGACGGATTTGGCTGCGAGTTGGAGCAACACAACAACACTGTACCCCGTGTCAGGTAGACCTTGGGGATCCTTGAATAGATCAAGACTATTCTTCTTGCGAGCTCGTATTAGACAATCGAGAACGTGTTGACGTCGTACTGTGAC
This sequence comes from Phytophthora megakarya, assembly GCA_002215365.1. NCBI lineage: Eukaryota > Oomycota > Peronosporomycetes > Peronosporales > Peronosporaceae > Phytophthora > Phytophthora megakarya. The sequence goes on along the minus strand of NBNE01000951.1, from coordinate 2,176 downwards.
CACACACAGGTCGTGCGGGCGCACAAGGGTAATGGTGTCGTCAGGTACAAATGGTACCGTGAGAAGAGCTCGCACTGAGGCAGGAATATAGCCACGGCGCTTACGGCATGCACCAATAATTGAATTTTGTTGCTGTAAGAGCTCCTTCGGGTAAGCACCATGTCCGTTACTGTCGCCCAACTTGGAGGGCGTACGTGATTGGGTCTGCTTTAATTATTTTCAGCGGCCCTTGAAGTTTCACCGATAGCACATCAGTACCAACCCTAACGGTGAGCACTGTGGTCCCGTTCGAAATCACATTCCGGGTAACTACGCCGTATGTCAATCACGGACCGACTGGTTGGATAAAGGCAACAAGGTGTCCGACGTAGTCACCAGGCCATAACTCGGCTTCGGAACTGTCAACCCCTCGAAGCTCCAGAACCGCTACAAGAACATCGATTTCTTGTTCATCGTCGTCAGAATTAGTGCCAACTACGCTGTCCAACGCTGTCTCTCCTTCTACACGGAAAACACTGACGTACCAAAACCTAGACAGGATCGCAACGTGTGCAGGTCCCACAACGGCGAGCGAATTGATGGTGAGTTGGTTGGTTCTGGGTCATATTGGGACTGGGTTCGAGCGGAGCAAACACAATGTTAGATGTAGCTTCCGACGATGTTTAAACGAAGCAATGGTCCTTTGCGCCGCAATGAGAAACCTAAAATGAGCTCTTCAAACAGTATTCAGCCTACGGGGCTAACAATAGCCACCGGCACATCCTACCAAGGGGAAAGTTTCATCCTCTCCGTCTGCTCTCCATTTGACCTTGGAAAAAGGACCCAAAACTATTTGGTGTGGGTTTACACAACGTTTTTTGTCCTTGCAGCTGTTTCATACCTGCGCTTGCTAACGGCTGAATCTGTCTTGTTACACAAAACTATATCAAACCCAACAAGGAGATCGTCCGAGTGTAACTAATTAGGTCAACAAGTTCCTGATTGTTTGTTTGACACCTGCCCTGCGCCTGTTGCACAGCTGCAGGATTTGGCATTGCTGTTGTCAAACTTGATTGTGGACATAGTACTAAGTCTACGAAATCGAACTAAAACTAACAATTAATACGAAATCGTTTCAACACGATCTATCAAGTACCATTAAGGATTAGCATAAAATATCAGTCATACCTAGTCACACACAAGTTACGAGTTTTACGCAATTAACTAACGAAAGCGGACACAAAGGTGCCTTTCCTATCCCAGTATTAAGAGGGTGAAGATAGAAACAATACACGCTCAGTCGGCTGGTGTAGTTTCGAGGTATGAACCTTCGATGATGAAGATTTGTATTGATATCGCGGTTGGGCCAGTTAACCTGACGGGAAGGGCTTTGTCAGCAAATTCAACGATACCTGCTTACAGTGTGCAATACAGGGTTACGCAAAAACTTACGGTATGGCCATTGAAATGGCCTCGGTTTATGGCCATAATAGATGGGTGCGGCAAAATGGGATTGAAGCCATAGTCGCCAATACAAAATCTAAGATAACAACGCAGCAAAGTGACAGATCATCCAATTAACACTTTCTTAAAAGTGAAAAAGCGTTGTTCGTGTGGCATTTCTAGGTTCGGTTAGTTTCCGATTTCACTCTAACGTCTGGCATCGTGATAAAACAGCAGCAGCATGTTATTCTTTGTTTTTAATAAAAGTCGGAGTCTGGCTATTGCTATTTACCATTATGGACTATGGCACCGAGATTTGGTCTCCCATCAAAAGTCCATAACCATTTGCGGGCCTCTGGTGCAATACCGTAAAGAACTGTAGCGTAGCCGGACGCCGTGCCCCTTAGTCCCCCTAAACAAGCCGGTTCGCGGCATCAATCATCTTCTGGTATTTAGTCGCGTCCTTTAGGGGTTCTTTGCCTTGGCAATTTGAGCAGCACTCTTTTTCACAGCCGCGAAGGGATTAAGCTTCGACGCGACTTTTATGATTTCGAGACCTCTCTCTTCCTTCGTGTTATCATCGTCGTCTAGATTATCATAATCAACACGCCGCCCTCCTTCGATGTCTTTCAAGTTAATAATACCAGGACTATATCATATTAGGCTCCATTATTTGTCATACCCTTGAAATCCTCGGTAGGAAGAGAAGCATTGCTAGGGCAAAGAGTGACAGCAGCCACTAGCGGGATCGTGT
>NBNE01000950.1:0-15736 GCA_002215365.1 Phytophthora megakarya | reverse complement strand
TCAAGTAGAGCTGTCGGAGCGCCAGTACGCAGCGCTTGACGGGTTGCGAACGTAGGTGGGCTAATCAGGTACACGATAATTGAACAGAGTGTTCGTCGTTGTTTTTCTGCACAACTTGTGTTGTCTTCGACATCAATTCGAATCTTGGCTGTACGTATGTATGCTGTACAGTCAGTTTGATGTTACACCGTTCCATATGTGTGACGCAGTAACTCTCTACTTACATAATTTCTGCTGTTGTGATCTAATATGGATGCAAAGTGTTTGTCGCAGCGTTATGTTGGAATCGGCTTTATTTTTGGAAACTCGTTCAAAAATACCATATGATGTTGGTAGCGAAAGGGTTTCTTGGTTCCTCCTTCAGCACGTCTCGTCCTATCTATAGTTATAATAATATACTGATGGTCTGATACTGTTGACATTCTTGATTTTGCAAGGAAACGAGATATTTTAGTAGTAGTAGTTTTTATGACTAAAAGCAACCAGCAAGCAATCTCAGTTGATGGCCTGCCTTGAGTGAGCTCATTAACAACAATATACATGCTCTACAAGCCGGATTAACCTGTCTGTACAAATGCGTTTTTACTTGCCGGCAATGAGCCGCCCGGAGCTCAGGTATCAGTGTCCAATATATATATATACGTGATTATCTATTCTAAATTTAATACCGTCAAACTGGTAGTTATGTTAATATTGCAACAGTTACAGTTGCCACGCTCTTCTCAATTCCAACTAACCAGATTTCTGAAATCATTTGCTGTGAAAAAGAACTTTACAAGCCTTGCTGCCGCTCGTCGGTATATTCACGTACTTGCATAGACTAGGATCCAGCCACAAGAAACATATCAATCCAGACAACTACTTAAAAGCTGTGTGGACATATCATGTGAAACGCACCCTTATGCTGCGTGAATATCAATCATTGTATCAATGATGGTACGTTTTGTTTGCCTTTTGGAACACTAATCGGCCTCGCAATGTCGAAAACATTACTGCTAGTATCAGCACGAATGAAGTGTACACCATGAGCTGTGCATCAATTTTTAGTTTGTTAAGCGATTTCCAAATGATTCAGTTCGACACTTGCAAGCAGTGATCTCATCGTTTGTTTACCTGCTTGATGCAAATGATGGCCCATTTTTCTAACACGAATGATGTCTTTTTTATCGTTTAAGCCACCTCCAGAGATGGCTTACACGAGAAAGCGATATAACCCAAATCTTCTCGTGATATTCGCACGAACCGATATTGGTTATAAATCGTGTTTTGCTAAGTTCGTCTCCCTCTACTAGAAAAATATTGCACCAGCGCAAGTCAATCAAAACAGTCATATCGTCACTCAAAACAATCATATCGTCACAGAAAAATCAGTCACAATCACAAAGTAAGATCATAGTCCAGACATGCTGAAAACGGAACGAATTGCGGACAGCTACCTGCCATTCCGCACGTATTGCTCTAATTGGTGCTGATAAACGAATTATCGGTGTATCCATCGTTAAAAATTACTTTATTTGCAATTGGTGTGGTTACACTATGCCCTAAACCCTGTGAAAAGAAAAAATAGTGCAATGCGCAATAGATGAAACCAACTATGCATACCAGGCTGAATGATAACTTATTTAATCACGTGGTCTTGACTAGATATTGTCTTTATCATATAGGATACAAGCGAGTTGACTGCACCGCGAAACGGCGCAGCACTCGACACCCAGAAATGCCTTACTGCCACGTGGCGCTATCAGCCTCACTTAGCCCGCTCATAGGACAAACGATAGGACCAATTTCTGCTGGTCTTGCATAGGACCAATATTGATAATTACGAAAAATTACGGGTATGAGTAGTAAGACAGATCCATTATGCTTCTTACAATGGCGAAGAATTGTTGTCCCACATTGTCTATGGCGGCAGACAGCGACGAAAAAATACGGCGACACACATGTCCGATGAACCGATTTGTAAATTTTACTGTGAGACCTAGAGATAGCTAATCAAAATCGTCTGTTTTACCTAGTTTTTGTTTTCCATATACTTTTACGTCCTTCTCATGGTTTTCTGTGTACTTTATGCAGTTTGTCGTGTACTTTATGTAATATACCATGCACATTTTATGATGATCCTGACAGATATATCCGGCATTTACTACGGGGATGTCATTCAATCTTGCCGTATTTTTTCATCGTTGTCTGTATGGCAGCTCCAAAAAAGTGACTAAAACATATCAGTTTTCGGAATTGTCCTAGTTATTGGAATAAAATATCCGTTTGACTTGAGTTGAGTATTGGGAATATCCTCAGCAGATTTAGTCAGTTTTGGCGCATCAGATAACGTCTAGAGAGATAACCCCCTATACAAATTTCTCGTCACAGTTGTCCTACAAAAGTCTGCTAGGACAAATAGGAACTGTGTAGATCACACCTAACGGCGTTTTGGTCCTTTGTCCAAGTACAACTTTAGGTGAGGATAGCCGTATTAATGGACATGAAAGGTATAATGGATAGTAAATTAAAAATAAAACTTAACTTTACTATCTATAGAATTGGATTCACGCACTTACATTCACAATGACATTTGCATTTACACTCGCGACTTCATCTGTTGCAAAAGTAGTACTGCTACGTTGCACTAGATCCACACGTGCACCGTCCTTCATATGCGCTTCGTCATCACCATCAGCACGCTGCTGACGTCGTAAATCCAACGCACCACGTACTTCATCAACTTGACGCTATCGTCGCATCTGCTGTTCTTCGTTGGGTTCAACAACCACGCCCGAGACCTCATCATCATTAGATATATCATGTGCTGCTTCTTCACGCGCTCGCTGTGCACGTCGATGCTTCGCTTCACGTCTCGACCTCCTCACGACCAAACAAACTTTTGACACGCTACCCAGTTTCATAATAGCATCGTCAGTGAGCTCCATACCCAGCTCCATCATTTCAACGTCCGTAGTCACCGCAGTTCTCGCCGACACCACGTCCTTCGTCACTGTTGCGCCTTCCTCAGACACAGCCACGTATTCCATCGCAACGCCGCCTTCCTCAGCTTGTGGCACCCCGGTTCATGATGCCTCACTAGCCTTAGCTGCTAATGTCGTCATCACTATCGTCCTCGCTGGCTGCCCGCACAACTCTCGTCTTAGCTTTCGTTTAAGTCTTGTGAATTGCTGGATCCTTGCTATCTGCCGCCGTTGTTGCAGATGCTGTACGTTTTGGTTTTACACGTACCCACTTGTTTCCACCCTACTGCATGCCCTTAGGAGCCTCCCAAAGTCCCGTAACCTTATTATAAGCACCACGTGGATGCGGAAAGTTTGCTGGTTTACCATCCGTCACTTCCACACTGTTTTTGCTTGAGACATCTATATGTTTTGGTTCTACTACACGTTACCTGCATTATTGCGCACATCCATCAGAATAAGCGGGATCTTATCCTCATTACGGTATAGTATGCACAGTTCGTATAATGACGCCTGGTCGTATTCACTCTGTAACTTGTTCTCCATAACATGTTACAATCAACCGAAATTAATCATCCATTTCCTCTTATATTTGAAATTGCTGTCCGACGGCCCCAGAACCATTCATTTTCAGATTTATCTTTTGGCGCAAATGCCACCAAAGCGATGTGCTGATCAAGCTACACCGGATGAGCGGAAGCGATGTCGCTCTAGTAGTGACTGCTCAGGCACAGTTAATGAACATGAAACTACATCAACGTATTGCTTTATCTTCCATGAAGTTTGGAGGGAGTTGAAAGTGGCAGGGAGGGCATCCAAGCCAACCCGCGGTATCGTTACGTGTTGCCGGATGATAACGCGAATGTACAAGAGGAGGTTGATTTTCTTCTGGACGAGAAAGCTATATTGCGGTACTGCGTACAAAACAGTAAGTAATTCACTTGGATAAATATGGTACTTCGTACAAATCAGCAAGTAGTTTTCTTTGAATAAATATGGTATTAATTAACATTCAAGACAACTAGTGTTGACTACAGTCAACACAGTCACTAATACGCGGACTCCAAACGTCACTACTGAACCACTCTTAAATTCGCACAACTCTGAATACGAAACTGTCGCGTCGGGGATGCATATTTTGATGATCAGAGATGTCTATGCACGGAACATCATATGCGATGGGAACTTCGTGTAAACATCTGATTGGCCACAAGAATCATACTGTAACTCGATAAAGGACGCTGAATGCCTCCTTTAGCTGGATTATAATCGTATAATGGAATTGGGATTATCTTGTTGTGCATCTGAGAACTTCGATGAGGGGCCATCATCACCCTCAAAAGAAGCAAAATGCATCCTATAATAATAAACTATATAGGTTTTGTAAACTATATTTTCCTTATGTGGGTCGTGAAAGGATCAAATTCACGATCAAGCTGGGTGCCTATATGCGGTGCATTGCTCGGCGGTGAATTGCTAGCGCTGGAAGGTAGTACTGAACTAATTTTATCTTTAATCAAATCAGATACTTTAAAAGTGTTACATCTGCAGGACGGACTTTGAACTTATTACCATCATCACAGCGAACTTGACCCTGTATAATAAGATCGTTGAGTTTTTCCCCATTGTATGCATTTGCTTCAGCGTTTTCACAACCGTCCCATATGCTTTTGGGTTTTTGTTGGTTGCCTTCAGAACTGAGATAGTACCGTGTTCCGGATCCTGACCCGCTTTCAACATCCGTCGCCATTGACGTTGCACCCTTCAGGTAAGAAGATGCCCTATAGCAACTTTAGCCTCATGATAACGACGTCGATTCTATTTTCGCTTCCAAGTCTGACTGCAAAACCACTCGTACCACACAGACAGCGACTTCGCTCGGGAACGCCTGGTGGGTGTTACCCCCTCGGGTTCTACTCGAACGTTGTCAGTAGAACTGACATCGTATTTTTAATAAAATATCGGGCACGCTAGTGCTGCGGCTATCACAATTCACAATGATTTGTTGAGCCGTAGGAAACGGCCACCCGATGCTTCTCCTTCCTCTGCACCAACGATTGATGAACTTTTCGAGGAACAGACGACTGTAATCAAAGAATTGATGAACATTATAGACAGCCTTTCAACCCAAGTCGACGGGCTACAGCAACTTGTAACAAGCGCACGCAGCAGGGATCTTGAGCGTGTCAAAAACGTCTCTCACACGTGAAATGTACGGTCCGTTCGCCTCGAGCGCAAGAATATAGTGATAGTACAGATTGGCAACAGCCATTAGTACCTTCATCCCATCACCGCGTACGTCGAGCGATTCTTCTGAGCCAATCGCGCATCAAAACAGATTTTATGGTATGAGTCTTTTTGGCCACAACCGAATAAAATACACGGAGAGGTGGTAGACACGACTCGTCCTTCGATCAGTAGCTTTGAATACCAGGTACAGAGATCTTCACCGTTTCTTGCAACCCGGGTTCTCCTCTACAACGAGTTGATAGCGTTCGTTAAGAAATTCCAAAAGAGAGATATCATCAATACGAGTTGGATCAGATGCCTGTGCATTACGAGGGAGTTGTCATGGAGGAATTGGTTTGGAACCGCCTGCGTAATTGTTGCAAGGGCCAAAACATGTACAGTACACGACGTAAAATTACAAAATTCGTAAAATACTGAGGCACCTTGGTACGAGGCAGACTTAATTCTCCTGAAGTGCTTGTAAAACAACCGCTCAAAAGCAATAGAATATATAACAAATTGTTCCATCCGTAACGAAAGACCTCTACCGTAAGATTCGGATTGAGTGAGTCGCACGAATTAAAAGCGACGATTGTAAAATGTCAAGAAAATTGTACATAAAAAACCAACTAGAACATAATTGTAGGGATGACACACCTTCCACCAGCATGTACCTATTTGTCATTGTCAGTTCTTCTATCAGACACTTATCCGACGCGGAATTTGTTCTCTCTGTCACGCGGGCCGTAAGGCGCTATACCTGCACGGATAAAACCCTTCTCGATCGTTAAGGCCGGAACTGCTTTTCAGGCCTCGCTGCTCTCTTTTCGTCCGGAGTCTTCGGAAGTGGGTTTGTAAGATGGTAGGCTGTATAGCTGTCTCACAATAAAAGGAAAAGCAAATAAAATATTAACTCAATCGTAAATACAGACGATACATTTTTACAAATGTACCTGAAATGGATCTTGAACATTTTCATCACAGCGACATCCGTGAGCTGAGACATGCCCGTGACGCCAGGCGGGATGAACTTAACTTGTGTAAAGCTTTTCTCCTGCAGTTCGTTGCGGATCGAACTCATTTCGTGAACTTTCAAACTATTAAGTAACAATAAGCGACAGGAGTCAACACTAGGGTTCCAGATCTAAGCAGTCAAAGTACAACAATATTAGCAAAAATTAGCAATTAGAAGCAAAAGGCGACATTATATTGCCAAAATACGACCCACTCCAGCATAACGACTTTGAGACACCAAGTCTTCTTCTGCACAGTGTGTAGAATATCGAGAGAGCCGAATTTTGGGCCCCACATCTTTTGGGAGACAGGGCACCCGCAAATACAATAAACGGGGGGATTTTTCTCCTGTTGCAGATGTAGTCAGAAATACAGAGGCTCTGAAGCTGTTAGCTTCGCCACCTACAACCAAAACCCCAATATAAAGTTAGAGTTTAACATTTCAACTATTCAGAACATAATAAAAAATTGCCTTGAACATTGTCAATAGTCGGATTTCTTACAAAATCGATTGTGGGTGGGAAACCCACAATCGATGTCGATGAGTATGGAGGTCTGATCCATGTTGTAGACAGAGGACAACTCTTCAGGTCCTAGTTGACTTGCTAATATTCCTTTCTCTTCGATGATATGCTGAATAGAATGTGAAAAAATATCGACAACACTAAAAAAAAGTATTCATATTATATAATAAGAAATCGGTATCATAGCAACTATACCTCCGTGCAGGGGTCCGCAAATGGTTATGGACTATTGATGGGGAGGCAAAATCTCGCTTCCATCCATTATGGGCCCATAATCCATAATGTAAAACCCCATTGACAAATTAATCGACTCTGATTGATCTACAAAGCTACTTCTGTTAACAGGGTTTGTTGGCGGTTTCTCTTCCTCGATTCACTCCTATTCCTTAGTACGCGTGCAACAGCGACTTCATCCCATACTGAGCGGTTGGAGCGGAGGAACGACAAGAGCTCCATGTTTGACGGCAACTTCCCTTGGCGTTGGTCGGTATATACTCGACCAGCTTGCGAAAACAGTCGCTCGACGTCATCCCAGGGTGGTGGAATCCACGCTAAGTTGACGTACTTCGATTCACTAACTACTTGTTTTTCATGTAGTGCTGCTTGTGCAAAACTCAGCTGGTTTGGTTGGTTACTACCCATACTGGGTTTGGTTGCTGGCCGCTCAAAAATCGTCATCGCTCTCTTTTCAACTGCAGTGAGCTCACATTCGTGGCCACCTTGAATTTTCACAATGCCGTTTTCAAATGATGGAGTTGTCACCACCTTGGCCGTTGTAGTGAGATGCTTAGAGCAACTCCCTTCAGTCTCAAAAGTCTCTAGCAGTTTATCAAACAAAATACGCACGTCCTTCAGTTGGACACCATCGGAGTGCTGGAGCTCCATGTTCACCGACTGGAACTTCTTCAGGTCCTCGAAAAGAGCCTTGATCTTGATTTTTTCTCGTGGAGTTGGAAATAGGGACGCTAACTCCACGTCAGTGTCATCTAGGTACTCAACCAACTCGATGTAGCGCTTGATCATCAGATACGAGCTCGACCAACGGGTTCTGTTCTTAACTACCGGCATTGAACACTCTAACTTTCGCAACACAGTTCTCTGTTTTGATGTACGTAAGTACCGCATCAAGGCCGCCACCTTCTCCACCTCCTTACTGTACGTAGCAAGATGCGTCTGTACAGCAAGGTTTAGTCTATGACTAGCGCAACCAATCAGCGGAATTTTGATCTTCCGCCCCACGCTACCATTGAAGCTAGCATTGTCTCCCACTAAATAACACAGCTGACTTGTATCAATCTCATACTTGTCCAACGCCTCATCGAATAGATCAATTATTGCATCCGCATCAAACATTTCCTTCGTAGCATCAACATGCTTGGGATCAATGGGCTGAAATGTCAGCAGAAATTGCCGACGGCTCGATAGTGGTTGTTTCTGTAACGATGGCGTAGGCGTGGGAATTCTAGATATGACAGCTACAAAATGGTAGCCATTGGCCGACCAAGCATCAAACGCAAGCGCAATCTTCTGACCTTTGAGTGCTGCCGTAATAGTGTTTCTTACATCATCTGATAGACGTTCCATGTGCAGTACTAGAGTTTTGGTTGATATAGGCGATAGCTTGCTGTTCTTTCGCACAAGTGTTTGCTCGCAGAAGCTCAGCTCTCGGTTCTCCATAACAACCCACTCGATCCAGTCGTAAACTTCTCTATCGACCGGGTCAACTTGGACGAACACACATGCGCGGAATCCTTCTCGTTGAACCGGTCGAAACGATTCCTCGGCTGTATCACGCCCGTGCTTGCGGGTCAAGTTATCGACCAAGTTGGTGTAGCCTTTTCCTAGCGGTTGAGAGAATGTGTTACAGCACAGCTTGCATTTCCAAGTAGTGGTCGTTTGCTGCTGAAAGAGCGCTTGAGCAACGTCCTTGTTTGGAGCGGAGAACGACATTCTGACACTAGTCGGTAAGGTAGTGAGACGTGAGCGACAGAGCGTGAAAAGTAGTATGTGGCACCGAACTAGATATACCCTGCAAATGGTTGGTCTGTCGTTCTTTAGCCAGCTTATCTTCGATTTCTATCTGCGACTATGGCGCCTATCCATAGTTGTCGCACCCCTCCATAATGGCTATAAACTATGTCCATTACAATGGCCATACCATGGTTTTTTGCGTAGGCCTGCCTCCGTGTCTGCGCATTTTTTCCTTCCTTTGTGGACAACGCGTCGAATGGAAAGGCGACTGCGCTTTTAAAACGTCTCGAAAATGACACATTTCCTGCTCAGTTCGCCTTGCCGAGGCGGTTAGGTCAAAGTGTGCCAGAATTAAAACCAAATAATATACACAGCGAAAGCGATTTCTACGCATTTCAATGACCCATTCAAACAATCTACGTACTGTTAGATTTAGAATAACTTTTAAATAAAACCTTTTTAAAACGTACTGTTTTTCTAAAGCTGGTTTGTGCACATACATTGCCGCGTGCTTTTTGGGTTCTGTGTATCACTCATTAGGTGTATCTGAGGCAGCCTTTTCCAGTTTTTGAGCATGCGCCTTCCAGCGAAAGAAGGTGAAGCGATCCACGCGTGCCTTTACCGCTGCTTCAACTACCGTCATGCCCACTTGGACTTTGAGTGCGCTAAGTTTGGTCTTATTTTTATTGTTCGGGCGCCGCGGCATAGCGCTCGCTGTTTGGGCGAGTGGGACGGGTGTCAAATGGGGGCGTATTGTTGACTGTTGGAGCCCCACACTACAAATACGTTTTACAAGTACCTCGTAAAAAGTATCCGTAGATTTGTATTTTTTAATACGAAATGGTATTTTACGGGCGACTCACTGAAGCCAAATTTTACGGTAACTGATCACCAACAGATCAGTAGATGAAATTTCGGATGAAAAATATCACATGAAATGTTTTTTAGAAGTCGCTTAATATTTTTTTATCATTGTCCCGACTCTGAATTTTGGTTAGTGATCCAATTCAGTTTCTTTTTTGTCAGATACAGTATATAGCTGCTAACCCTAACCTTCATTAACTTTTTGGAAACTTGGATTTGTTGTGTGGTGCACATCAGAAGGAGTTTCGCAGTCACAGCGTCAGAGCGCCACTCTTCCAAGCGACGAAGGACGGATTGGGAGATCCGACAGCGCTGCACGTGCGTCTTCCTCATGTACATCTCCATCCTCATAGACCTCTTCGACTAAACTACCGTATCTAGTCCCATACTAACCTTCGCCTGCTCTCACCCTCCCATCAGATCGGTCGGCATCGGACGTTGGAGCTATGACCAAAGACCAGCTCAGTCATACGGAGCTGATGCAGCGCAAGGAGGAATACTACGGTACAACAAGAGAACAATTTACGCCTTTAATTAACACAGCGAACAATTGACGAGCTACTTTCTGACGTGTCCCAGAGCTGCTGGCCTCCAGTGACAATTCGCTCCATGACGTGCTGAACCAGAGGGGCGGCCTTGTGCTTGCTCGTGTGGGACGCTATCAGCCCTGGCCTGCAAGGGTACACTCCATCTCTTCCACTCTAGCTCGTGGGTAGTTTAATTGACGTGTTGGGGTTGGTGGGTGCAGTTTAGTGAGCCTGGGGAATTTGCCAAGATGGCGCGGTATCGAGCCAAGAAAGGCCAGGCCTGTGTCTACTTCTTCGGAAGCAGGAACTAGTACGTGGAGATATGTTGCAACGCTGCTGTTTTAGTGGCTGAGAACGATTCCGGGACTGATTTAATGGTTGTGACGGCTATTTTGCAGCGGATGGGTCTCTAAATCGTCCATCCAACCGTTCCCTGAAGACCTGACGACATTCACAGCCTCGAACAAGTACAATCAGCAGCACATTCAAGAAGCGTTGGACGAAGCAAAGCTCGTTATGGACGTGACAGACGAAACGAGCAAGCGATTCTATGACCGCATGTGAGTGTTCACTGACGGTAACTGTGGAGTTGTACTGATATGTTTTGTTTCCGATAAAAGTATGGATTCAAAGTTGGAAGTGGTTGATATGCCATGCGAGCGCTGCAACCGAGTGGATGACCACTACTCGCTTCTGATTTTGTGTGACGGAAGGGATTGCAAACGGGAGTACCACATGAATTGCTTGAGCCCGCCATTAACGTCCGTTCCGCCGGGACACTGGTTTTGCCCAGAGTGTCTGAAGGAACGTGAAAAAGAACGTGAGAAAGAGCAGCTGAAGCGAGCAAAGGCAGAAGCAACGGAAAAACAGGAAGCAAGTGCAACAGGGGACAATGGAGTGGATGGATCTTTATCAGTAGCCAAAACTCCATCCACGAAGAAGCCGAAAAAACACAAACACAAGACCAAAGATGGCATAGTGAAGCGTCGACTGTCGTCTACTTCACCAGATAGACCCGTTGGCTCATTAAAAAAGCCCCGTGCTCACCGATCTTCATCAAGAGAGGTTTCACCGCCACCGAAAAAGGATTCTACGATGCCAAAAAAGTTGGACGGAAGAAAGAAGAAGCCCTCTCAACTGTCGATTCCTAGTAGCAGAGCTCATCTTTTGTCCGATCCGGATAGTGGCACAGCTGACGATGAACAGCGATCTGAAGAGAAGTGTACTCTGTGCAGTTTTGGTGGAGAACTGATTGTATGTGAGTTTCCTGGGTGCACTAAGGTTTATCATCAATTTTGTCTGGGAGCTTATCCGTTCCCGAAGGACGAAGATGCGACATGGTATTGCCCTCGACATACATGCGCGGTGACAGGGGAGAAGGAGATATGTGAAGACGCCGAAAAATCAACGAGCAAGCTGAAGCATGTATCTCCGCGTAAAGTCGGTGTCAAAAACTTGCTATGGAAGTGCAACCAGTGTCCTCTTGCGATATCGGATAAAGCGCTACCACAGGTAACTTCTCTAGACAACGAGTATGCTTCAAATTAAACTAACAATTCTGTTATTCTGTCGTTTTAGCTACCTCAAGGACAGATAATGTCCAAGAAATCACGGACATTTATGTGCCCCTATTGTTACCTCAATGCACCGTCAAAAGTCCAACTTGCTAAGAGATTGGAAAAGATATGGTCGACACTGGCCACAAATCGGCAGGGTATGCCGTTCTGTGGTCCATTGTTATGTGGAGTTGCACCGGTAGATGGACAATTAGAGGATTCCCGGACGCAATTGGACTTGTTTAAGGTACTAGCGCGGATTCGCCGATTGGATTACACAGACTCAGCGGGGTTCTCGAGAGATATTGATGAGGTGGTGGCTAGTGCTCTCGATCTCATTGCTAACCGTTCGTACCCTTTGATGGAAGCTGCGAAGACGATGAAAATAATTCGCAATGAGCAGTTCGCAATTCATCAGCAGAAGCTTAATTTCTTGGACAGCAAGATCCATCGGTTGCAGACTGACAGAGAGTATGGGCGTGACGATGAGGCGGATGGGGACACAAAACAATGGCCTCTTCGATGGCGTCAGGAATGTGGACCCTCCGAAGACAAATTCTATGCCCTCTTGGATGCTAAATCCCTAAATGAGTGGACAGCGTTTGTTTCAGCAGCACCGTTATATGCAAGCGGGGACGACCTCGATGGCCGAAGTGGTGCTGGAGCATACATGAGTGACGAATTGAGTGGAAGTGAAGATATTCCACATCAGTATTTGGGTGCAAATCGTAGCAGGAGCCCGTCTTTAGGGTCTGCGAATGAGTTGACTGGATCGTCGGATGCAGCACGGATGGAATCAGGCCTTAGCATGTCGGAAGGAACGGATGTGATGATTGCTCTCGGTGATCTTTCTAAGCCAGGCTCTGGCAATCAGAAACGGAAGCTTGGTGGTGAACAAACTAAAGGACTGGACATGGATGCTCGCGAGTTTTTTCTCTCTCCGTCAACCAGCGAGATGCAACACATGTTTGATCAACAGTCTACTCTACTTCGTAGCGCATTAGAAGCGCACTCGACATTGCAACGATCATGGCTCATCAGCCAGCAAGATATGTTAGGTCTCGGTGGACGAGGCGGATTCTCTGTGGGCGAAGGCCGACTTGCCGCTGAACTCCGACTTGCAAACAAGGTACATGAAGCGATGAGCACTAGTACATATATGTGAATCATTAACTTACATGCTGTGCGGTGCCCAGAATTTGCGACAACGACTGCGAAATAAAGATAAACTGGTTGATCAACTGACGTCAGATCACATGGCGCTGCGGGCAGAGGTGATAAACCTACAGAAAGAACTTTCACTGAGCAAGGTGAGGCAGTTTGTGCAGTGCACTTACCCAAGTCATCTTTGTTAACTTTACATTGTTATGTAGACTCATGCCCGCGAACTGGAAGATCGAATTGCCACAGTACAAGGCATCGTCGACCGACCCGAAGTTCGTCCTGATAACCATGATCCTGTCTCGAATGGAGGTGTTGCGTAGAGCGGACGAGCCCTAACACGCCATCCACTATACAGTAAACTACTGTGAAAGATGTGATGATACAATTCTGCTGGGAGCTGTCTTTAAGTGTCTGTGAACCCCCGCATCGATGAGGGGCGCAGCCGCAAGGTTCCCACCCATCCGAATAAATGGCGTGCAATATCATGTGAACAGCAAAAACACACGAGTCTGTCGTTGGTAGCGCGGTGGTCTTTGCTTACGGTTAATGAATTGCTCTATAGTGTGCTGTCGACTGCGAATACAATGGAGAAAAACAAACATCTTGGCAGTGTTGTAGTGGTCGGACGGATCTCAAAGAGTTTCCGTGTACCTAAACACAAGTTCATGCTCTGTTGCGGACACCGTCATGTTCCACATTTCGGACGAATACATTGTTGGTTCCGTCAAAGGCATCAGTAGGAGAGAGAAGCCATAGATACCAAAGAAATAGGCCCCAAGAAGCACTGTAATGGTAAATAGTCATCAATGTACACGTTAGTGATCGTTTGCAACGTCAATTTCAGAATACATACCTAATCGATAAGGGTGCAATGAACTCTCCGGATTAAAGAAGGAAAGGTCTGGGAACCCCATGACGTTGCAGAATACATGCACGAGGAAAATTGACGCAAAATGTCCTGAAAGAAAAAAACAAAAGTATGAGATCACACGAACAGCATCGAATTTATGTGCTACATGAACTCAACCTGTTCTCAGGAAAATAAAAGTAGCGTAAGCTCCAAAGAGAGAGGTGTACACGAGCTGGAAACCTGAACAACAATTCAAAGCTATGTCAGATCCTCACATCACGACCATGAGCCATCCAACGCACCAACTGTCAACGCAGCATCTTTCGGAGACCGACCGTGTCGGACGTACTCCATGAAATGATGCAAGTGGGCTGTAACCAATACAAAACACAAAAAGTGAGACTTCCGCTTCGCCAACACCTTTCCAAGCACATACCTGCTCCAAACATCAGGGGACTGCCCAACACGATCTGTTTGACGGTAAACTCCGCACACACAAGTAGAGGAACCATGCAGCTCCTAAAAACAAATTCTTCGGTCAACGGACCCTACAAACAGCACAAACGATCAGCTCTCTGTCACCTATTTCAATGTATCCACCTTACCAGTACGTAAGTGCGTAGCGACGGCAATTGGTCGTGTGTGATGGAGTAGTACAAGGCCGAGTTTTTGATGGCGAACCACAATCCATTGGAGTGGAACTGCTTCGACACGTTCAGCAGCCGCAGCGCATTGGCCAACAACGACCCCGTGAACAGCACAGCCGTCGCAAAGAGCGGGACGACCACAGCTTGCACCAAACCTTCCCAGCGGATGCCCAGCCACTGCGCAAATGACATACTCGCCTCATCCTGCAACAATAAATCAGCTCAGACCTTCTCACTGCATTGACAATCGATTGGCAGCTTACGTGATCGTAGAAAACTGCTAAAACGAACGGGCAGATGGCGCAAAAGATGCAAATGAGTAGGAAACGCGCCAGAATCTGCAGCAACAAAGTCAGAGCTGCCAACAAGAGAACGATAACGGTACTGCCGTACGTGCGTGGGGTGGTCACGTGGAAGCCTGCGGATCGCCTGAGGCAAAGTGTACAGCACGCCGACGTACGCGGCCGCCATGCAGGAGCAGGCGATGACGGCCGTCGTGGCAGTCACGCTGAATCGCATCTTTGGTGTCGTACGTGAGTTGAGCCGGAAGAAAGTGGCAGATTGTGATTGGCTCGTGTTTTGGCGAATCAAAACGCTCGACACAAAGTGAAGCCAAACCCAACCAATTTCACTTTGATAAGCGATGGACACCCACATGGCGGACGCCAACGAGAATGAGGAGATTGAGCTCATTACGTCCGATGAAACCACGCAGGAGTTCGACATTGGTGAAGCTCCACAAGGTGTGGATTTAACAGTGCAATTACGACTGGATAGAGCTAATGCAGACCTTTATTATGGCGTTTAGAGGAGGACGACGCCCGATGAAACCACGCAGGAGTTCGACATTGGTGAAGCTCCACAAGGTGAGAATTATCAGTGCAATTAGGACTGGATAGAGCTAATGCAGACCTTTATTATGGCGTGTAGAGGATGACGACGGGATGGAGGACGAAGACGACGACGGGAAGATTTCCGCCGAGGACGCAGACGTGCGCGACGATGCGGATATGGTGCGTTATTATTAATAACTGTGGTCTTAAGAAGAGAAGCTCATGAGTACGCAGGTCTTTAACAAGCACGGAGGTCCAGTCTACTCGATCAAGGTGAACCCAGTGGACCCTCGGATCGTCATCACCGGCGGAGGTGACGACGTCGCTGTCATCTGGAACCGAGAAGACGGCAACGTGCTGCACACTCTGTCGGGACATCAGGACTCCGTCGTGAGTGTGGACTTCAGCTTCGACGGCAAGTACGCGGCGACGGGCGGCTACGATGGAGTGGTGAAGGTCTGGGAGGTCGCCACGGGCAAATTGGTGCAGAACTTGGAGGGGCCTTCGCAAGAGGTGGAGTGGGTCTGCTGGCACAAGAAGGGCAACGTCGTACTGGCTGGATCCGGAGATGGCACTGTGTGGATGTGGCTCGCG
>NBNE01000949.1:0-15760 GCA_002215365.1 Phytophthora megakarya | reverse complement strand
CCCAACACACCGACAGAGACGTCGGTGCCTGCCACGACGGCCCCCGAAGTCCCATACACACGCAGGATCCGTACAACCACGATGGACAGCGAATTGGCCCCATAGCCCCTGTACGACTTGTCGACTGCTGTGCAACCTGACACTCCAGACATCATGCGGGACTTCTTCCGCGCGACGCGGAAGAAGAGGATCGAGGACGCTGGACACGAGGCCTTGCAGTGATCGTGGTGTGTCTTCATCCGACGGTGGAACCGGATGACTCTTGAAGGGGAAAGTCTGCCACAGTGGCACACATATCGAGAAGAGATGTTGCGGGACCCCTCGCTCTCGGAACTTCGCTGGTACATCTGCCAGGACGCGTGGCTCGATGATCGATTCTGCTTCGTGCACTTGAAGGAGGGATGTTCTTCATGCTGGACATCGGATCGCCCTACGCAGCAGCAGTGGCAGCGTGAAGTCACCGAGCGTCCACTCGATGTTGCACAGTCCGGCTGGATCGCAAAGTACAACCGTACACTCTTCGACATCGAGCAGTCTTCTAATCGTGGCGCGTCTCACCATCGATCGGCGAGACGCGGGCATCATCCTTCAGCTCCGGGACGTGCAAGGGGTTTCCGTTCTCGTTCACGTTCTCCGATTCGTCGCCATTCGCGATCCCGTTCTCATTTACATCGGGCCGACCCGAGGAGTCGCTCGCCGCTGCGAGCGTTGCCTCATAGTCACGAACAACATCTGGGACATCGCGAAGGAGGTCGTGGCGCGTCTCCCAGGTGTCATCTTCCGGAGGGAAGCCAAGCCAACGCACGCGATATCGTCGCGCCTGCGGCACCGTGCGGGCGGTGGAATTGCGACCACGAACACGATTACGCGTACTGTGGGAATCTTGGTGCTCCACAATACGGTCCACAATCCAACGGACATTACCAGCCGCGTCAATCACCGGTGGAGGACCGTCACGTGGGTACCGTTGGTCCGACTGCACAAGATGACGTGGACGTCGCTGTGAACCGAGCCTTGGACGCTCAGCTTGGGGATGAGCGGGCGGAGGAGGTTGCATGGCGCGCTGAACGGACGACGGAACAACTTCGACAGTCGAATCGTGAGCTGTTGGCGAGGCTGCGCGCCTTGGAGACGCGTGTACTGTGAAGTGCTCAAGCTGCGGCTCGCCCGCACCAACGGGCTCCTGGGTCCGATGGCTCGATGGCGCGTCAAGCTCGTCGTGAAGGACGCTCGGCTCATTCCCCCCATCCGTAGTAACGTTCTTGGCGTCTGGAATCTCAGCCGGGTAGTAGCGCTTGAGCCGCCCGACGTAGAACGTCGAGTGCAGGCGCAGTAACGACGGGATGTCCAAGGTGTACGCGTCGCCGATAGCTCTGATAACCGTAAATGGACCGATGAAGTCGCGGAGCCAGTTTGTTAGCACCGAGATTAGTCACAGCAGAAGTCCGGATACCTTCGGTCGACAATAACACACGGTCGCCCGTGTGGAATGAAGCCATATTCTTTCGTCCATGTATGTTTGCGTTTTCTTTCTGCTTGTCCACTGCACACTGCAGTGCATCACGTACGAATCCAGTGATCGACTGGCGTTGCAGGACGAACTCGGAGACGGCCGAGTGATCCACTGACACTGCTTGGGGTCTCGGCGCGTAGTTCGCGAGGGGAGCCACAGGCTGATGAGTCTCAGGGACACGAGCGGGGTCGATCAAGATTCGTTCTGTCCATTGGGCGAGTGAGGACACCGGCTCGCGCGGTGATGTAAGAGACTGCTTCATCTGAGCTCGCGTCACGGCATTCACGATGGTTTCACTCGGAGATACACGTTGTGGCACCGGCGTGTTGACCGGTGTCGTGTCCGCAGCCACAGCTTCTCCCCCACCAAGAGTGGAGTCACGGGACTCCGTGGGATGGCCCACGGCAAGCATCGCTGGAACGCGGGGATGGCGAGCGAAGCTAGCGAAGAAAGGAGTCATGCCCGTCGAGGAATGCTCGGCGTTATTCACAGCAAACTCAGCCAGGGGCAAGAATGAACTCCCGTTCTTGAACGCGGTTGCGTAGCTCCGAAGTACGTCTTCAAAGACGCGGTTAACTCGTTCAGTTTGCCCTTCCGTCTCCGGATGTCCCACGGTCGACATCATCAGCTTCATGTCCAATAATTCGAAGTGTTTCGACCAAAAGGCGGCTGTGAACCGCGGATCGCGATCAGAGATAATTGACTCGGGAAGACCGTGGTGGCGGAAGACAGCGTCGACAAAATGCACCGCGGACTCCTCCGCGGTGACCTCAGCAGACACGGGCACGAAGTGTACCATCTTGCTGACCCTGTCGACGAAGACCAACACTTCATTACGACCCTTCTCATCGGGTGGTAATCCGAAGACAAAGTCCATCGACACCGAGCGCCAAACGCCAGACGTCGGTGGGAAACGGGAGTGGACGCAGGGGAGCCCTCGACGACGGGGAGGGCTTCACCCGTTGACAAATTTTGCAGGTGCGCACCCACTTGCGCATCCATTTATACTGGTGAGGCCAGTAGAAGTCTCTCGACACCGCGGCGAAAGTCTTTTCGTGCCCCAAATGCCCACCAGCTGGCGTGTCGTGATACTCATGAATGATCCGTGCGCGAAGATCTTTGTCATTTGGCACTACTACTCGAGGACCATCGAATCGGTCGATGGCATACGTCAGCAAGGAGCCGTCAAGGTGATACCGCTCGATATGACCGCGAGTCGAGCGCGATAGAGCTTTCAATGACGCATCGCTGGGCGAGCGAAGGTGCGTCAGGATACCGGCATATTGCTCGTCGTATTCGTACGCGGCGGCAATCTTTTCTCGCAGTGACAACTCGGGGGTGACGTTCGTAGGTTCAGTCCGGACGCGACGCATGTCGCGCATGAGTCCTCTTCATCTTCGACAACGGCCTGACGCCCAAGACCTTCGCGCGGGTCATAGTCTGGACGCCGAGACAGCGCGTCGGCGAGAATGTTGTTCTTGCCAGGCTTGTAATGCACCACGAAGTTGTACTCGGAGAAGAACGATAACCAGCGAGCCATGCGCTGGGACAAGTGGGGGGACTTCATCGCGGTTCGCAGCGATGCGTGATCAGTGTAAACGGCGAATGTCTGCTCTCCAAGCAGATAGACCCTGAACTTAATCAGCGCGTAGCGCATGGCGAGGAGCTCCTTGTCGTGTACGGGATAATTCCTCTGCGCCGGTTTCAACTGGCGGGGCTGGTAGCCTGGTAGCTGATCACTCGTTCTCGACCCTCGTCATCGAATTGCATCAAGGCGCTCCCGATGGCGAAGTCGCTCGCATCACACACGACGTGGAATGGCTTCGATTCGTCCGCCAGCATCAACACAGGTGCGGACGACAGGCTCTTCTTCATCGAGTCAAAGGCTTCTCGGTGTTCGGGTTCCCATACCCACGGCGTGTCTTTCTTCAACAAGGACGACAACGGCTGGATGAGCTTGGCGTAGTCTTTCGTGTACTTGTGGAGGTAGTTCGCCATGCCCAGCCACTGTCGTAGATCAGTGGGTTCGCCAGAGTTGGCCAAGAACAGACCGACGCAATTTTCTCAGGATCCGCACGGACCCTGTTCTTGCGCACATAGCAGCCCAACACCGAATCTCCGGAGCACAGACGACACACTTCTTCAAATTCGCGTAGAGCTTGTTCTTCCGCATCACTTGGAAGACCTGCTTCAAGTGCCGCATATGGACTTCTAGCGCGCTGACGTTGCCTTCAGCGTGACTGTGACGAAGATATCATCGACGTAACTCAGTGCGAAATCGCGAAGAGGACGAAGCACATGGGAGACCATGCGATTGAAAGTTGCAGGAGCGTTCTTCAGGCCCTGTGGCATAACAAGCCACTCCAGAGCATACCATATGGAGTGCTGACTGCTGTGAGAGGCGTGTCCTTCTCTCTCATCAGGATCTGGTAGAAGCCGTCGGTCAAATCAATGGCGCTGTAGATCACGCTTCCCGCCATCGAGTCCAACACCATGTCCTCACGTGGAATAGGCGTCTGAGCTGGGATAGTCGCATCGTTTAACTTATTGAACGCGTGAACAATGCGTCAACCGGCAGTAGCCTTCTTCACGCAGAACGTCGGACTCGAGTGTGGTGAAATACTCTCACGAACGTGGCCTGCCTTACGTTGACTCTCGAAGAATTCATCGATTGCCTTGACTTGATCGCGCGGCAAAGACCACTGCCTGGTCACACAGTATTTCGTTCCCGGCGCAAGATCAATCTCGTGGCGAACGCCTCTGTCCGCCGGTAATTCGGCGGGAATCTTCTCCGGGAAGACGTCCGCATACTCGCGGGCGACATCGTAGACTGGATTACCCGACGCCTTCAGTGCTTCCCACGACTGCGCTGCAAAGCGCTCTTCACGCGCCGACTTTGGTTCGACGTTCTTCGGGCGTGAGGATGCTTCGTCGCTGGACACAGCGTTGACACTATGGGCCACCGAGTCAGTGTCGGTGATAATGCACACTTGTTCGATCTCGCCCGCCTTGAGCTCACGGAGGAATTTCTTCCACGAAAAACCTGGGAGCCGGGTGAGCGAAGGGGCGTCGCTTGGTGGCCAACCAATCGACCTCCAGTTGGTACCGTGCCAACCATGGAATACCCAGGATGCAGTCAAATGCGTAATTCATCTCAATCACCAGGAAGTCGTCCACACTGCGGAAACCATCGAACGTATACGGCAGTGAAAGCTCGCGTCGCGAGACATGGTGTGATTTACCGCCCGCGAGTTTGACGACGACCTCGCCCGGTCCACTCCGGACGTGTACACTGTCCGGGAGTGTCGACAGACACGACGCGCGGAAGAAATTGTTCGATGCTCCTGAGTCCAGGAATGGGCGTAGTGGACGCCGGGCGCCGGCGACGTGGAGACTCAGGATAATCAGTCTCGTGTTGCCGTTGGCAGTGGTGGCATTAGAGTGGGCGTGTAGCTCGTGGGAGCTAGAAACCCGGGTTGCCACCGGAAGACCCGGACTTCCGTTCCAGCCAGTATGGCGCCCCGTACCTACTGGCCCAGGCCGGTTTTTTGAGTGATCGGCCTGGGTTGGTTCGTCGACCGCTTCGACGTTCGCAACAACAGGAGCTGGCGCGCGGCACACGGCCGCGCGATGACCCAGTTTCCGATAGCGGAAGCATGCCAATGGGCGGGATGACCTACCTCCGCGTTTCGCGGAGGGGCTGAACCCATTACGACTATTCGACGCCTCGATCGCGTAAATTTCCATGGGTTCGGGTACATTCGCTCTGTCAGCGACCGACATTCCCCGGGCGTATGACGACGTCATCACGTAGTCCTCGCGAAGCGCGAGAGCGAACGCTTTCTCGAGCGAATCCGGTTCAGCCCAGGTGAAACTATGTCTCGTCATTCCCTCTCGCATGCCGAATACGAAGACGTGGACTTGCGACGCCATGTCAATCGGCTTCGTGACGATACACGACACAAGATGACGTGTCTTCTGCACGTAATCGCGCACCGACATCTTGCCTTGCTTGAGGGCAAAGAATTGTGCTCGCACGCGGGACTCGTCTTGCGGCGGCTCGAACGCGAGGCGCAGATCGCTCTGGTTAGCATCCAGAGTGAGGAAGGTGAGGGGGTCAACGACCGGTTTGCCGAGGGCCCATTCCTTGGCCTTCCCAGACAACCGGGACAGCAGGAAGCTCACCTTCGCGGAGGGCGCCTCGATTAACATCGAGGCGATGGCAATATCGATCTCTCGGAACCAGTGGTTCAGGGGAAGCCTGTCAGAGCCAACCCCGGAATAGGTAGATTTATCCATCTTCACGGCGTCATTCTTGGAGCGGGAGGGAGTTTGTACACGCTACTTGGCGTCAGCGAGCTCACGTTCCATGAATTCTTGAGCAGCTTGGCGATTCTGGTCCGGCGACGCTGTGCTCAGCAGCGAGGTCACGATAGCCTCTCGTGACACCGCCGCTAGGCGGTGAAGAGCTTCCCACTCAACGCGAGTGAGATGAGGGAAGGCTTTGTGACCCAGGGTCATCCCGGTGGATCCGGTAGGGTCTTCATTCATGTTCATCTTGGACGTTGGAAGGCCTACAAAGTGCTACCAGGTGTAACGGGCCAGGTATTCAAACTTACTAGCTTACACGTAGCGATGAGGAAGCTCGCAATAGTAAAGAAAATATTAAACCCGTAGATAATTGAAAACACATTATTTATTTAGGTCCAGGGCGGGAGCCCTGACCCCTTGAGAACCATCCAAATGCAAGTCGACTCCTGATTAGCTGATATCCTTCTTTTCAGCCAATCAGAGAGTGACAACACAGCACACGCTACTTGTGTGCTAATGTACCTACTTATGTAATTGAATCTACCTACTTATGTAACTGGGGTGGCCCATTACACACCTTGACAGTTTTTACTGCTCTCACAACGGCCATTGAAAGAAACTGTCTAACGATGGCTGCGGGTCGCGACCCAAAATGGCACGGTGGTAAGCAGTTCTGTTCGAATTGCTCCTGGAGCGAAGAAAACACGGGTGATGGCGGTCAATAAAGGGAGTAAATCGAATATAGATAAGAAGACGGGTGAAGAATTGCCTCACGGCGAGAAATAGACCGCAGGCAACCCGATGGAAGCCGAACTCAAGGCAGCGGACTAATTTGCGTTCAAGGGGTTCTAACCGAGTGGAGGATGCAAAATGAGGCACCAATGAACACGATGGACATTGATGATGAGGTACGAAGAAGGTTTCCAGAATATTTGCATTCGTTGAAGTAATTGAATCTGATTGACAATCTATGGGCAGTTAATATAGGGGCTGACCGTGGGATAAGCTCAGATCGAATATGAGTAAGTCACCTCAGTGTAGGTCAAACTCATCTATTTGAGTGCGGTAACAAAGGCACATCCTCTATTTATCTACAAGGAATAATGGAATGAGATATTCTCGGACCTAGATGTCACTATAGCGATATCTCACTACGAAATGTTGCCTTCGATAAGGATTACGGCAGTAATTTGCTAAGTGCATATTATTTAACTACACAAGGGTATATTCATATAGAGGCGAAATCGCTTCCATCGGTGGCATCGCCACGGCCGTGACCTCGGAGAGCGGCTTCGCGGCATCTGGAGACGTCGCAGCTGCGGCACTGGCGCGTCGGACGTCGGTAGCATCTCGGGAACTTGTGCGCCGACGGTGGTGTCTCCGCATCTCCGGCTGTCGGCGTCTTCACGTGGGCATCGCAGACACTGACTGCATCTCCTAGATGGAGGTATCGGAGGGCGACGTCGGTGCATCTCAGGCGTCAGCAGCAGCGTCTGGGCTTGGGTCGCATATTGCGACGCTATTAAATGTAACGACGTCTTCTACGCAGCACGTGCATCGCTTCCATCGGTGGTATCGCCATGGCTGTGACCTCTGAGAGCGGCTTCGCGGCATCCGTAGACGTCGCAGCTGCGGCGCTCGCGCGTCGGACGTCGGTAACATCTCGGGAACTTGTGCGCAAAGGATGGCGTCTTCACATCTGCAGCTGTCGACGTCTTCACGTGGGCATCGCAGACACTGACTGCATCTCCTAGATGGTGGGCTCGGATGGCGCGGTCGATGCGTGTTGGGTGTCAGCTACAGCTATTTCCAGCAGGAACAATCGGTGAGACGTATTATTTACCAAGCTAACAATTCAGTAGTAATACTAGAATAGTAAAATACCATCAGTTTATACTCTATTAGACGTTCAAAAGACGTTGAAGGAGTGGCACTTGAGACTAGACGATGTGGAAAAGACGGGTTAATGAGCATCCCAGCGGGAAAGGTTATCAGAGATGCGCTACATTTATCCCGACGAGAATTGAGAAATATATTCTTTTTATGTCGGACATGTGAACAAGGAAAATCACTGAGAATGTCCAACAGAACCTTGGTGAAAAAAACGACTGACCCTCCGTATACACTGCAATTGGAGGAAGGGTCTCCTGCGGGCTGGTAAGATGTTTGGTCGGGTATTCTCCCCACATAATCAAGTGGACACACAATAGGCCACAGGTGCAAAAGTGAGATATTCGCGAATTATGCGTATATACCGTGAATAACAATGTTATTTACGGCACAATTCTGTATGGCGCAATCAGTTCAGTTTAGGATATATTGCTCTGTAATAATTCTAAGTTGCGGTATTTACGTACATAACCCTGTCTTTTTGCGTGTAATTAAGTTGCATTGACACATTCCACACATCCATGATAAGACCAAATAACTTGAGTAAAATTCTATAGAAACTAATGCGAGATAGCCGTAACTTTAAAATACTCAAATTTCGTTAAATATTAGCCACTTTCATTTAGCACGACGCAAAGCTTCAATTTAGGAGCATACGTTTCACTTTCCAAAATCTAACCGTCCACAAAGGTGACTTCAACTGCCGCCCAAGTCTTGTTCTGCCTCACTCCCCAGTGGGATGAGGAGACTGCCAACTTTTCCTCAAGCTAAGGAAACTTTGGTGACGTTGCCCACCAAGTCAATGTTGAACCGTCAAACGTGTCAAGATGAACGACCAAATAGAAGCGGGTAACACGTTCTCCAATTACCCTCATGCGCTCTACGCAACGGATGTCAAGTTTCAGCCAGCCTACCGACGGGTCGCTATACAGAACAGAAAGTGTATTTCTCTGCAAAGCACAAGCCCTATGGCTTCAAGATCGAGTGCTCGGTTGCACCACCCGATGTCGCCGTTGACGTGTCGGACCACGCTCCAGGTTCAAGGTCAGAGCTCACTATGATGTTCGATCGTCTTGAAATTTACCGTCAAATACAAAAGAAGGAAGACGATTCGGTGCCTGAGCTTGGGGACGAACCGTCTCAGGTCTCTTAGATGTGGGTTGCCTTAGTGGACAAGGATTATCAAGGAGATGGACGGTTTTTTTGTACCATTCAGCCCCGGAAATACCCGCGTGGGGATACCCTAAACCGTGAATATATCGCACGCAACAAGGCGATCTCGACAGACCGTGTTTTAGTCGCTAATTTCTTTTGCCGTATGTGTTTGCTGTAGAAAGTTACGTACGCTACCTTCAAGTGGAATGAATATCGTTTTGATACCTTAGCCACACTCACGAACTACCATGTAGATTTGATGCCACTCCGTGCTCGTAACAATGAACACTACGACATGGTCCTTTCCAAGTACCAAGCAGTGGGGAGCGTATTCGGACACAACGGGCTAGGGCCCAACGTCACTATCGCATCGACAACAAGTTCGTCCGCACCCGGCGCGATACAACACTCGAGTGACTGCATTTTAGCGAGAAACCCAGTTTGACTCCCAAGAATCATTTCCTTTTTAGATCGCTTGCTTTCGGCCTTTTCAAGCTTGCTTCAGGTTAAGCTAGCTAAAGAACAATGGTTTAAGGACGGTTGATTTTAGTTCAAGTGTATGCGTTCTAAATACTAGCGACTCGACTTCACATCTCAACATCAGATGGATGTAATCAGACTCCGTGCAGCTAGATAGGAGTGTGCTGCAGCTTCAAAGCGGTGAAACCACGGAAGCCACATATACCAGGTGCCCACTAATACCACACCACGCGCCCTGTTAAACTCCACAACGCGCTGCAGGGGTATGTATGTAACGCTCACAGTGCTTTGGCCCGTCACCCTCTTGGCAGCTGGTGTCGAGTTGGAAAGTGGTTTGAGGACTGCAAATGTCGACGCCATGACTTGAATTTACAGGCTACCGAATTTTAAAATACAGTTGCCAACCAAATTTTTAAATACACAAACCAACTTCCGCTAAAATTAAAAAGGCAAAACATTTTTTAGGTTTTCAGTACAAAATGTAGCGTATACCTAGCTAGCAAGTCTATGGTATACAACATGCAACATGCAGTACCCATTGCCCTCCTGGTGGACGTTATAATCAACAGTTATCTTGACGTGTTGCCGCGATGTTGCCCTTGGAAGTGCGACGTACAATTGACCATGGGAAAATACGGGTTGGGGTGAATAAATTCCCAACTCCTTCTGTGTCTGCCCTTGCTCCATGTTGATAGTCATGGCAAACGCCAGTTGCACAGGAAACCGACGACGTCGAAGTCCAAACGGAAGGCCAGAATCGTGCGAAATTAAAGGAATGCGAGGAAGGACGACTACCTTGCCGGTGAGGATGCCCGTCACCACTTTTGCTTCGATGTAGTGGTCATGCATATGACACCCCTGAAGACGCGTTCAGTTGAATAGACCACTTTCACCGTTGATGTTTTGAAGCAGTATGATGGGAGCACCTACCTTGAGATTCAATTTGTGTAGTGGCATCCCTGAAATACGAAGTGAATTCAGAAATTCCTCTGGGAACGTTGACGTATCCAAACCTTGAGCATCTTCAACAGTATCAACCGACACATATTTTCTGGTCGCCCCCGGATTAGAGTCAATAGCTCTGTCATTTAGCTTTAAGACATCGACATTAAGCGCTGTCAGAATTGCTCGGTCTGCGAAATAACCATCTTCCAGATATCGTTCACCGAGGCTACCGTATACATGATCGATAGGTGCGCTCGCTTTATCTTGTCCATCTTGTGTTGACAAAATCATATCTTGTCGTATCCTCGAATAGGCTTCTCCTCTCTGCGTGCAGCCTTCATTGCGACCTTCCCAAACACGCAGGAGAAAGTCAGCAAACAATTAGGTCTCCATCGCTGTTCCCTCATCAGTCATGCGTTGAACTCTCATATTTTGCTTAAGATGGAGGGCCGTAAAACGCCTCCGCAATGACGATCGCTTGATGCAACTTTTCACTTGACCCATGCGGGATAAGAGGAAGAATTTGACTGAAGTCGCCTGCCAGTAAAACGACCTTTCCCCCGAACGGCTTGTCATTTTCATCAATTCCCGCAATGTCCTATCCACCGCGTAAAAATCATGTTTGATCATCAGAGGAGCCTCATCCCACATAATTAGTGATGCTTGACGGAGTAATTCAGCCCGGTTGGGGCGTGCCGTCACGTTGCACGTAGACGACGTCGTGAGATCCAACCCGAGTTGAAACGTATAATGCGCTGTTCTTCCACCCATGAGTTGAGTTGCCGCAATCCCGCTTGAAGTTGCCGCCAGAGCGATTTTGCTGTCTAATATCTCCAGAGTTCAGAACGTTTAATAGTGGACGAAATGACTTCAGCTGGACCGGCTCGAGGGATTACAGGAAGTGTTTGTCTGAAATCTCCACATAGAAGCATCGTAATACCTCCAAAGGGCATATTAGTTTTCATTAAATCCTGAAGAGTCCGATCTAGAGCCTCGTATTGAAACCGGTGAGTCATAGGAGCTTCATCCAGACAATAATATTTGAGCGTTTGAGTAAAACAGCATCAAATGACCTGAATCCGATGTTGCATGTAGATGTGTCATGAGGATCTAAAGGTAATTTGAACGCAGAATGAGCCGTCCTTCCCCCGTAAGCAACTGAGCAGCAAATCCACTTCCAGCTACAGCTAGCGCAACACCTCCTTTTTGCCGAACGTATGCGATAATTTTTCTAATAAAAAAGATTTTCCGGTTCCTCCGGGGCCATCTAGAAAAAAAAACATTTCCCACTGCGAATTATCTGTGATCTGTTTGATGTGATGGGGAATACGGCTTCCGTAACTTTATCAAAAACCGCCTTTTGATCAGCCTTCAGTTGATGCAGCGTATCCACAGATGACAGAACAGGAAAAACACACAAAACAAAGTAGTGACACACAACGCATGCGATAAAACAAGAACTGGGCACGCACCACAATAGAATAGTGTGGTACACACGTCACGTGCACGCGGCACCCTCTGTAGTGTACGCTCACATCAAATGCAGGTGGCTTCACACCAGTCATTTTGCAGCCAATCAAGGTTGAGTTTTAGCCTAATTTCTACCAATGAAACAACAGTAAGTAAGTCATGTTGCCATTTTACACTGCGAGGATAGCGCGGAATTTCGATCACAACTACAAACAACGTTGCCCCCACTTCCACTCCTCTCCCCCGCAAGTCTCTGTTCGCCAACCATGAAGCCAATTAACTGGACGAACATCTGCACCAACATGGAAGTCACTGACGCACAGCTGCTGATGGAAGACATGAAGTTGTTCATCATCGTGAAGAGCCAACTGGTCCCCTGTGACGGCACATGCGGCCTAGGAAGACCGCACAAGATGCGATACCAGCTGCTCAGGTGATCCTCGGAAACATGCAGGGCTGCCACACCCAAGTAGCACAGCAAAATGCTGTTGACGAAGTGTTTGGGGTTGACTCATACTTCACATACTTAATGTGCTTTTACTATGTCATGGCAAAGGTGCATGAAAAGCTGAAAGGTGTACCACAGCACTTGTGCACGCGGGTGGTTGCGGACATTTACGACCTTCACTTTGCGTCAAGTCAAGAAGCATGTCAAGGTTGTGCTAGCCAAGTGGGATGATGAAGACCTGCTGACAGGGTTCAAATCGTATTTTAACAACGTATGGGTGTTAAGCGAGTCCTGGCGCTGGCAGTGCTTTCACACACGCAGCGGATATGCCACTAGGAACAACCCTGTTGAGCAGTTCAACCGTGTGATCAAGCGGGACTACACCATTCGCACGAAGCATAAGTTCTGAACCCTCATCCAGCTGCTGGTAGATTGTTGCGGAAACCAATCTGTTACTCCACGACTGTTTAAGGAAGCACGTGAAGCGACACAACAGTTAAGATCGCGAGTAAACGATTTTCGTCAGCGGAATATCCTGGTTGACATGATACCCAGTCGATCAAGCATTGAATTCTTACTGGTATCGCCGTCACCCAATATTGTGCGTGTGGTGTCACGTGGCTGTGTTCGGGTGTATCTGCCAGCGATTGGGCGCAGCAAGGAAAACGCCCCCGTTACCGCCCAAAGTGGAGCTAACTACGCGCGAATGGGGGTTGAAGGCCAACCAGACGATGGCTGGGAGGTCGATGTCAGCGCACAAACATGTGGGTGCAAGTACTATTTCAAGTTCGCAATATGCATTCACATGCTATTTGCATTACAGGTCAAGAGCTATACTGGGACGGATGGAAAACGAACGCTAGTGAATCGTTCGGTTACACGCAAGCGCCGACGAACTCGAACAACTGCGACATCGCGCGTTCCTGCCGGCAGACCACGCACTAATGGCCACGCACTAAGCTTGGAGTAGACATACAATAGCTGTAGGCGAGATCATGCAGTTGAGCTGTAACTTGAAATACACATTGCATGTCAAATTTTTGTTATTGTGTTGAATCTACTACAAAAATAAATCCATAGCTTCTGCAACAGCGAAATCAATTGCATTTGGCTTCTCAGGCGTAAGAGTGCTCATTTTCCATCAAGATGGCAACCACTCAAGTCAACCCAGCGCCCCCACCGCCTTCAAAACCTTTTTCGAGTGGTGCAAGTTGCACCTCAAGCAACGTGAGTGGGGTCGCCTAGATGAGACATCGGCCAGGTACCTGAAAATTTTTGGCCTCATCTTGCGCGACCCTTTGGAGACCCCAGGCGACGCAATCAAACTGCTGCTTGACGCCGTCCTCCGAGCGCGCATCACCAATGACAGTCTCATCACTGCAGCTGCCCAAGTAGAAGATGCCGGCGAAACAGAGTGGACGCTGCCAGCCGGGGTTGACCTGGCTGGTAGACCTATCTACCAGATGCGCACAATTTTAGACCACAGCAGCAATAACGGGCGTGGGGTCTTCTTGACGTCGTGGGAGCCAACGTGGGAGCTCGCCACTAACCTTCCATCAGCAGAAGTCAAGAAGTACCGCAAGCGCAGACGCAATAGGGTCGAGCGTAAGTTCATCGAGGCTGAAGCCCACGAGGAATAGCTAATCTATTAACAATACATGTATTCATTCATAC
Organism: Phytophthora megakarya; assembly: GCA_002215365.1. Classification (NCBI taxonomy): domain Eukaryota; phylum Oomycota; class Peronosporomycetes; order Peronosporales; family Peronosporaceae; genus Phytophthora; species Phytophthora megakarya. The sequence continues at coordinate 1,874 of NBNE01000949.1, read as the reverse complement.
TGCTACGCTATACTTACGTTCACCTGTACATGGAGCCGGAACAGCATCTACGTGCAGCAGCACGCACAGCGACAGCCATCTGTTAAAGCAGTACAAGGCGTAATGCCTTCACCTCGCTCTGCACAAGCTATTGCCGCGCATGCTGCGCACAACGCGCGCGCGGCTGGTCGTGGTTGTAATCGTCGGTTCCGTGCTTGTGGTTGTCCATGCTGAGTGCTGGCGTCGCCTAGCCAGGCCGAGGCACGCCGCGCCCCTTGTTCGTGCGTGGGGCGCCGCTGTGCCGGCCCGTGGCACGTCACTCCGCTCTGCTGGGCTTCTTGCTGTGTACTTGTGCTCCTTAATACCGATTGAAAAATGAGAGATAGTTGGAGAAGCGGCGTGGATGGGTGGGCAGGATGAATGGTCCACGTCCTCCGGCCCTGACCCTCTCTTTTCTTTCTGATCTGTGTGGCTCACGTAGCTTGTGTGTGCTACGCGTGCCACACAGTGTGCTCTTCCTATTTTGTCTCCACAGATGCAGCCAACTCATCATGATTGTACGATGTTTCTGCCTCTAATCAACGATTGCGCTCTCGGTAGGCCACGTCACTGGCATCTTCTACATCGTGAAACTGAGAAGATTGAGAGAGCGAATCAATGTACTTTTCCAAATTTTGCCCGTTTGCGAGTAGACATTCATGTATTTCTCGGAGTGCCAGATAGATTGCACGACGATGAAGTGGTTGTTCGCCAGTATTGTCTGTAGATTGCTGATCGTTTGGCACTTCAGATCGGGTGAAATTCATTTCATCTCGCTTAAAGTCTTCCCAAGCGATTGCATATGCGCCCCCGATAATTCTCTCTGACTGGAAGGTTCACAGTAAACAAACAAAACTGCAAATAGATGTCTAAGTTGGCGAAGCATTTGAAAAACGAGGTCTCCAACAGACAACGATGATTTTCTTCGTCAGATTCTAGAACCCAATTGATAAAGCTGCTGTCTTGTATGTTTCCATGACGACACCGTCAACAGTTTTAAGATCTTCAAAAGACTTTGGTCCTCGTCAATAGCACAATAGCAAGCAGAGATAATAACGATTGATATCTCTTGGAGACACGGAGATGAGACGGCCTATAGCTTTATCTCCACCACACTGCCGTGGTTGCCAAACGTATCTCTCACCCATTTTAACCCAAACGAAATGAATAGAAATCTCATGGTATAGCAAGCGTCTTGCAAAGTCGGATCCCGGACCATTAAGCCTGCATAGCTCGAAAACCTCTGTCAATTTTGTGAACTGATTCATAGCGATAACATCCTGAATTCGAGCATTGGTAGGGAAATGTACGTGCTGTTGGCCTTCATCGTGGACAGGTAATCGGTGGACGTGATGAGATTTTTTTGCATCTCATATTTGAAAATTGTACGGCATGCTTCAGGGGGCAATACGTACCTTGCATCCAGGTACTGCTTAATTTCATCTACACGTTCTTCCGTGGTATTGTTTTCATCAGTGCCATCGCGCCTCCCTCGTTCCCTAAGAACAACGGTTGCACGATCTTGTCCTTTGTACACGTACTTGTATAGATACTTGACAGATTGAACGCTCGAACACACTTCAACGTTTACATGACAATCGTACTTTTGGCAAAGATAATGATTGTATGGAACAACCCATCTGTTATCCACTTGAACGGATTTTCTGCGTGATTGTGTTCTGGTTGCGTTGATATGGTGAATCTGTCGCGACACCATTCTAGTTGATCTGGGTCTGTGCGGACCTTCCTCGTTGTATGGGTCCAGCGGTCCAGACCTACGGCGTCAGTAGAGAGGATAGTCATCGCCATCTACTCTCGTTTCATCCAAAAGGCCTTAGGAAATCGTTTGGAACATA
>NBNE01000948.1:0-15768 GCA_002215365.1 Phytophthora megakarya | reverse complement strand
CTGACGAACACTCGTCCGTCAGCCGAATGACGTGATCCCCTACTACAATAGTTCCATTACCAACGGGCCCGTTTAGCGTTACTGGTCCTGTTGTTCTCTTTGAACACCCAGGTGAGCGCCTTGTGGTCCGTGTACAAGTCAAACTCTTGCCTGTCTAAGTAACAGCAGAATTAACGCATAGCCCAAAAAATACCCCAGCACTCAATCTCCAAAGTGCCATCTTTTTTGCGTATCCTGTTCTATTCCGAACCTCCTAGCAGTTTGTTCGCATAAGAGACCACTCTGTCACGACCGTTATTGTCTGCATCAGGCAAGCACCCACAGCCAATTTCGACGAGTCCACGAACAACTTGAAGCGTTTAGAGATATCAGGGTAGACCAATATGGTCGGTTCAATCAGCCGTCGCTTTAATTACAAAAATGCAACCTCGCAATCGTCTGTCCACACGAATTCGGTATCCTTCTGGTTGAAGCGCTCGATGGGAGCGGAGATGCCAGCGTAACCAGGTATGTAGCGTCGGAAATAGTTAGTGAGACCCAAGAATGCACGAACAGTATGCAGGCCATGTGGGCGCTTCACGTTGACCACCGCCTTCACCTTTTCAGGGTTTGGTAAGATGCCAGATAGCGTGACAATGTGTCCTAGAAATGCAACTTGGTCCCGGCCTTACTTACATTTTTCATCTTCAGCTTAAAACCAGCGTCAAGAAAGTGTCCCAACACTTGTCTCAACCTCAGTATGTGTGAAGGGAAATAACAGCTAAACACTACGCAGTCAGCAAAATATACCAAACAGGATCTCCACTTGAGATCAATGAGGACATTCTCCATTAAGCGTTCGAAAGCGGGAACTGTGCTGCAGAGTCCGAAAGTCATTACCAGCCACTCGTACAAGCCGTACTTGCACGCAAAAGCAGTATTCTCAACGATGTCAGCCGCCATCGGGACTTTCCAGTAACCCGATGGGATATCCATCGTGGAAAAGAGTTTAGTGTTCCCTAGTACGTCGAGGATGTCATCAATTAAAGGCATAGGGTAGCCGTTTTGCACGGTTACCGCATTCCGACGACGGTAGTCGATACAGAAGCGTATGCCTCCGTCAGGCTTACGGGTATCAACACTGGACTTGCCCAAAGGCTGGTGGATGGGCTTATATGTCCCAAACTAAGATACAGTTGCAGTTCCCTTTCCATGCCGTCGCCTTCAGCTTTCGACACCCGATACGGTCTCTGCTTTATGGGCGAAGTGTTACCAGTATCGATCGAAAATTCCAATAGATATGTACGTCCGGGGGTCATGGAGATCTAAACAAACGTGGTACAACAAGTCATTCAGCAATTTCTGCTGCTTCGTGCTCCACTTGAACCCGTCAAAGTCCATTTCTAACTCCTCCTGCAGCGTAGTGTCCGAGTCGGGCGCAAACGTAAAGTTGTCGTTCTCCACTACGGTAGCAGGGTTGATGATCTCATCGGTCGCCTCCGACACTTATTTCCGCGAAGAAGCGTTTGCACTGGGGGCGTTATACTCATACTTAAAAGCCGAGTCGGGCACCTGCGTAGCGACAACCACCGTAGTTCCCTTCCTTATGACCACATCCTCCGTGGATGCATTACAGAATTCGACCAAACGTTTCCCACTCTGCACGGTGCAAAGTGTTCTTGCGACTAGTATGGTAGCGTAGAGTTCAGGTAACCCTTCGACAATCATTGTCGTGTCTTCGGGCACGTCCCCCACCAACTCAGTGATCACAATCGATCACAATCACTTGGCCTCCTGGTTGCAGGCGTGCAGTGGAGTTTATCTTCGACGAGTGAGACTCTTCTACGCGCAGGGACACCAACTGGAACACCTCGCTCGTAGTCTTCAAAGGCAGGGTGCTTTCGTCCAGGTCAACGACGGCACGGAACACCTTCAGTGTGTCAGTTCCGAGAATGGCATCGACGTGATGACGGTTCACCACTGCAAAACTTCGAACCATCTCTATTGCTCCTAGCCGCAAAGATCGATAGCACCCTTCATATTGATCTTGTGTCCCGTGACACCGTTCCGCGAGTTATCGCACGGGCGTAGAGGGTCATTGGACCGAACAAGCCGTCGCAACATACGAGTGTCAATCAGACTAGCGACGGCTTCAGAGTCAATAAGCACCTCAGCAGGGGTACACAGACGACACGGCCTCGATGCCGTTGACCGACCCAAAAACACGCTTGCCCTTGGCGCTCAGATCATCGTTCTGGTCCAGTTCATCATCAACTGATAGGACCTCCACCAACCCTGGGCGGTACTTTCGCTTTGCGGTATCGCTATTGTGTACCACGTACCCGTCTTGGTACAAGTCGATCTTTTCGTCACCGTCTACGTAGTCGGCAAACGCTTCCATGCATCTCGAGAACAGCGACGAGCAGTCGAAAAGGACGTGTTTACCAGGGTACTTCCGTGGGAGAGACTTCATTTCCTCTCGACATTGACGATACTCGGAACCACGCACGAGAATCTTGGCTCGCATAAGTTTGGCGCTGTCATCATACAGTCGAGTCACCACGGTCACTAGTTGGGTTGAGAGCGACTCCCTCAGGACCACTCCCAACATTGTCAGCGTTTACCGTATACCAGATCGCGTTCAGTCATCACTGCAGGCACGGTTCGTTGACAAAGGGCACACCTTGAGTTAAGCATCAACTCGTCCAACGCGTACACGGTTCTCCGTGCAAGCGTTCGATACCGCTAGGTAGAAAACGGATACCAGAACGAACGCAATTCCCCAAAATACACAGTTCATCAGATAATTCAGCGACATCGGGGTTCAGCATATCATATTCCAACAGGTCGACACGGATATTTTCAACAAAGGCAGCAAGGTCAACGCCCTTCAGCACGCGTGCCTTTTCGTGTCACTCAGCGTACATAACGTTTTCGTCAATCGCATTGACGCCACCACCAACATCACGGTCGTCCGCGTTGGACACGGTATTGAAGTCAGTCCTGGCATCCTGGCCAGACCCACCTTCACGAAAATCATGGTTGGCACGTCTCGCTTCTTCCGCAGCAGCGAGCGGCTTCTTATACCAAGCCAATCAGTATTCAGGCGTCGGCAATTTGCCAGGGGACGCTTCACGGTTCCTCTCCAGCACATCGACAGGGAGGACATTTTCCCGAGCGTTAGCAATTTCAGGCTTTCTGCATTATGTTTCCTTCTTCGCTTCAGCTCTACCTCGTCGAGCGGGTACAACCGCTCTTCGAGCTCTTAGTCGTATTCTTCAAATTCGTGATCCGCTCCAATACTTAACCCTTCTTGTAACAAGTCCAATTCCACAGGAGTGAACAATCTCTCATGCGACTGTGTTACATCACAGTCGACATTCTTCAGCTCGGACTCCCCCATAGTCAACTGTATCGAGCCACACATCAGTATCATACCGCAGGAACGTCACAACACGAGCGTCAGGGGTCTTAGTCATTTCTGGATCCGTGATAGGACTAACGTTCTCTTCATCAACACTAGCCATTACTTCCACTCGCACCAGATATCAAATCATCGCTCAGAGAAAACAGTACAAACGGATCTAGTTCATCCGTCTCTGAGTCGCTCAAAGCAATACTTGCACACGGTAGTTCATTAGTGTATTTGTGATCAGGTAGAAACGCTTCCTCATCTATCAACCCCGCTTCATCGATAGTGATTTCATACGAAGTGTCCTTCGTTGCGGCTTCATCTCATCCACGGATTCTGTGTCGAACTCAGACACATTATTGAGCACAGTATCGATTATACCCGAGCTCTCCGTCGCATGACTCGCGACGCATACATCCTCAACAAGAGGGTAATCCATGAATCGGGTTGAGATCCCCGTTGCACGCCCACACACTCATCTTCATCACCACAGACTTCGACGTTGTTTTACATTCGAACGGTCTTTCAGCTGGTCCTTCACTAGTACCAGCGAACTCCGTAGACAAGTCCGCATTAGTAGACGTAGGCATAGTCTGGGTCGCACTAGCTACGATCATCGTAGTCGCCTCACCGACCATAGCCTCCACAACAGAAGGAACATTTGCATTCGTCGCAACACCGACGTTCACAGAAGTCGCCTCAGCAACAGTAGCCACCCCACTTCTGGTAACGTTCTCATTTTCACAGTAGTTGGGGTTATTTTCAGTTGCCTCAAGAGACTCCACGGGTGACTCTACCGTAACCAAGCCCATTCACGGGCAAATGTAGGGAGGCGTCCTCAACAGGACAAAGCACGCTCTCAGGGGAGAAATCCTCTTTCGTAGTCGTCACGGAATTAGACACATCGTGCCTGACACTGTCACGATCCCTCCCTAAAGCGATGGGGTCGGGTATTGCTGGAGTCCTTGAGTAGAACACTTCGTAGTCCTTAGCCGTGCGGTAGTAGTAACTTGAATACAAAGAACTTTAAAATGTAAGCTCAGTGTATTAAATCACTTATGTGCTTTGAGGAAAGATCAAGACTGAGGTCAAACTAGGTGCAGCGGCAACTCAGCAGTACCACACGCTAAGCATGACACTCCAACTAAACTCACTCACGGTAACGTCCTACCACGACTTCCGTCCCGAGGTCGAGCACGCCATCGTCTTGGCGTACTCCACGGACGGTTCCATTCACGCAGTGCAGGGCCACAATGTCGTCCAGCCTCAGACAGCTCCACTTCTTTATACGGCCGAGCGTGTCTTCCCTTCATGGAAGATGACGCGAGGTCCCGGTATCAGACACACAGTTGCACACTTCCACCCTAGACCATCGAGGCCACTCCACTTGTCGCCAATCCACGGTCGGGTGTGGCCATCGACACATCCACAGCGGAGTCCGACATCCGACCTCCTGGCATCCCGCAGTCCTGCCAGGACTCGGGACAACACGATTATCCACAGTGGAATACACTCCATTATCACCTCCACTAACAATAGTCATCTCAGCCATTTTACCACACCAATCACTGTTGTCATCTTCAAGAACCACTCCTGCGACGCTATTCGCAGGAACGTGGTTCATCGCGGACTTAGCAGCATCTCCGTACACCTTGTTCACATCATTCACGGGGCAGTGTCCATAGAGCGACGTGTTCATCACACCAGTAGAGCACATATTCTCGTACTCATCGTTCCTCCCATACGTAGGGTACTCAGTCCCATACGGGGACTCTCCGGGAACGGCACGGACGGGTACGTTGGGAACTCCCCGAGTGTTGTAGGTCGTGAGTTTGAGCGTTACCCGAAGAACGCTGGTGTGTGTGCTATACCGCCAGTGGTATGTGGATCGCCGGATGATGTGATGAACACGGCGTACCAAGGAGTGTACCCCGTGGATGAGTTGAACGCAGCGCGAGGGAAGATTTACCCTTCGCCTGCCAATTGTATCGTTCCTCCCATACGTAGGGTACTCAGTCCCATACGGGGACTCTCCACAATTGGCGACCTACAACGCTCGGGGAGTTCCCAACGTACCCGTCCGTGCCGTTCCCATGCCAAGAGGAAGGAGCGGCACTTCCTTCCCCTTCCTTCTGCCCCCGTCAGTGCTGTACAGGAGCTTGCCCCTGTACGGGCGTAGCTTCCGCCGCACCGTTCGCGCCCAACTGCATAACCGTCTGCCGTTGCAGACAGCTCGGTACTCTATGATTTGGATCGTCGCACAAGAAACACTTGCCAACACGCGGTTGGTTACGGTAGCCATTAGCACCGCTCCTACGGATGTTACCGTTGGAACCCTGTTGACCATTGTTGTTCGGCTGTTGGCCATGGTTACCACCACCGTTCTGTTGGCGGGGTTCAACACACTCAAACGCAACGTGTCCATGCACTTTGCAATTTCCACAAGTCAGGATGTTGTATCAGCAAGTTTCACGGCTACACCCAAGGAAATGACAGCGTCCACATACGCTAAGTCCTTCTTGCGTGTATCTGTCTGGGCCCATCCGACGGTTGTCACCAGCAACTCCAGGGGCGTTCTCAGTTACAGCCGTGATACTCTGATCTTCAAACATCGCTGCAATAAAGGCGGTTGCGGGTCACTAGCACGGTTCCTGGGGGAACGCGGAGGTCGAGCCATCTGTTGGTTCTGTGTTACCAACAAGTCCAGCGTCTGCTGCATCAACCCTATCATCTTCTGCAACATGTCGCCCTCACTCGTCGACTTCTTGGTCGATTCACTTTCAAACTCGCCTTTATCTTCAGTAGGGGGATGCGTATTCTTGTAAAGAAGCGTCATCACTGCGCGCGGAATGTCGTTGACCATAGTGGTCTGTAGCGCTGCTTTCCACTCCTTGTTGCGCAGGCCCGCAAGGAAGTACTGGTATCTCATTTGAGGATCGGTAACTTGTGCAGCGTCACATAGGTTTGAGATGACATCTCCCCACACTTCTGCGGACATACCCTTGGACCGTTTAGCGTCCCGCAGACGCTCAATCATCTGCAGAGGTATCTCGCAGATGAACTGGTTGTAGAACCGGGTGCGTAGTGTCTCTTAATCCTCGAATACATCCATCAATCTTCACCCGTTTTGCCTTTTAACAGGGTACGGAAAGCGTCCAAGCTCACCGCATCGTTCAATCCAATCGTAGTCCTTTCAAAAGCATTCCAAATGGAACGGGCTTTCTCCACCGTAACACCTTTCAGAAAAAATGGCTGGACCATACGAACGGCGTTCCGTACGTATGGAGACATTCCGTACTCAAACCGCTCCTGTTGATCATCCTGAGCATTAGGATCCCGACCACCAGGAGTAGCAGATTCAGTGATTCACACCATTCACAGATCTTTGCCGTTCTCGCTGCTGGACAGCTTCAGCCCAACGCTTTGGTGCAAGGAACGGATCACCAAACCCATATCCGGGCGTTCCAACGAAATCAGCCATAGAATACCCTCCATAAGAGGCTATAGCCGTCATGGGTGTACGCGCTGAAGGCATCGGGCGGCTCCGGTGGGTAGAACTACCATATCCGTGTAGACTACCAGGGTCCGTCAGACCCGGTCGTAAGCCGGAAGCTTGGTACGCTTGTAGATCAGTTCCGTAGTCACCATGATATGGCTGGATCTGCGTTTCTGAAGTAGCGGTAGCCGTGCTCCCTTGACCACTGACAGACACAATCTGGTTGTAGGTAGGGTACTCCACCGACATGTTAGTTGGATTTAATTGACACTAACAACCTGTTACCTGCAAACTATACATGTTAGTCCACGTTAGTTAACGCTTATACAAGCGATGAATATAATTGAGGTTTATCCTCGGAGGACAGCTCGTATAGCTGAATAGACATCCTCGCATACATTAATTCGCTCAAAAACGTTGTATATGCCTCATCAACCAACTTTTCGTCGCCATGAAGTCGTAGATGACATATATATGAAATTCACGTCGTGAGAGCGGGCAATAATTATTGGGCCAGCACCGTACGCTGGTTCGATGATTTTGTTTTTCGTATCAGCAAGTCTGGAAAGGTACTCTGTCGTTGTTCATTGCTAATGCTACTCCCTACTCTTTCGGAATCCATTTTAATCTATGCTCATAAACCAATTGACTTGTAGATGATGAGCCATGACTTGAGCAAGTAACATGCTAGCTAGAAATACTATACACTAACTTTCTCTTATATAACATGTACAGTAACTAACATGTTAGCATCAGGGAGTACTCTAGTTGTACGTATGCTGAGAACCAGACTGCAGATCTTGAGAATTGACGCCAGGAGAAGGCGGATTAGCGTTCGACGCTTGGCTCGATCCACTAACAACAGCAGGTTGTTGCTGACTTGGCCCCGCTGGCGAAGGAGCCGAGGCCGCCGGCTGCGAAGCAACACTGGTAGTACCTTGTGTCGGAACCGTTCCAGGTGGGCTACCAACTTGGAGTTGGAGAGTCGCTACTTGCTGCTGTAAGTAGGCGATGTACTCCTCTTGAGTCATCATATGAGCACCTTGAGCGTTGGGTCCAGACTGCGGAGACATATTCGAACCTGAAGGCCAACCAGCACGCAGACCAACCCCAACAAATAGCATGACGGGGAGCAGCTTCATCACACATCAAGAGCAAGCCAACCACCAAGCAGACCATATGTTGTGTCTGAGTCGTGGGTGCAAAGAACCAGCACGCAGACCAACCCCAACAAATAGCATGACGGGGAGCAGCTCCATCACACATCAAGAGCAAGCCAACCACCAAGCAGACCGCATCGTTTGTGAAGCGGTCCCGCTCCCTTGTTGTGTCTGAGTCGTGGGTGCAAACTGCACATGGGTTTGTCCAACACTGGACGCTTGACCAGTCCCTCCTCCAGAAGGCGGCGCAGGCGACCCGTGAGTCACTTGAATCGGCTGCGTGGCCTGATTTGCACTGGGACCAGGGTTTGTGTGTTACTTGGTGAAGGGGTCGAACCAGTACTCGTCGTCTGCGCACCAGGCACGGGAGGTGGTTGACTTACATTGGTGAGTGCTTGTTGCACTCAATCACAAACGCCACCGCTACCACCGGGAGTCGTCACGTTCGACGCAGCAGAGGCCGCCGACGCGCCTGGGTCGGTCGCACCACCACTCGCCGAAGAGGCCGGGGGTAACAGTGGGCTTAGTAGTACCTTGAGGAAACGGCGGCGGAACATTCGGACGTCGACGCTGCTTTTTGTCCTTGTGTAGGAACGCAGGCCGGTTGACGGTCGGACTCGTACTCGGAGTCTGAACCAGCCGACGCCATATTCTCCGTCAGTTAGACGCGAGTAGGCCAGCGTTCCACACGCTTGTAGACTTCTGAAGCGTTCGAACTTGAAGCAATACCGAGTGTTAGACGTGGATCCTTCGTGGTGGTAGCACCTGGATTCATGTCAGTCGTATACTTTCTCCTAAACACACATATCTAATACACTTGAGCTTACGTTTTTATTAAATTCTTTGTCTTATATTTGACTAGCTAATCTACACGCGTATACTGGCGAAGGGTTCCTCTCAGAACTCCAGCAAGACCCGAACCCAACCGCTTTAGAGTGTGTGCGACATTAGGTGAAGAAGCAGCTAAGTAACTCAACAGCAGACGCTCTGCAGTGTCTTCCGTCCTTGCCCTCGGCACGCCATCACCTTCGAACGCTTCCTTGCCGCTTCAATTTTCGCAACCTCAACGCACGACGTCGCCCACCCCAGCACGGCTTCACAGGACCAGTGCAGTTGGCAAGTCTCTCCTCCTGGAATGATGTCGCGAGGTTCCAGAACAGTTGCACTAAGGCACGGCTCGGATGGCCGCTACCACCCTAGGCCATGTAGGACACACCACCGGTACCCATGTTCTTCACGGATATAATCATTGGCGCGTCCGTACACGATCCCAGCATTCGTCCTGGCATCCCGCCGTCCGGTCAGGCCTCGGGACATAATCAAGTGAAAGTTGCGACTTGTCCTTGAAGTTAGAAGTGAAATTTCAGATTTGAGTATACCGCAAACCCTGTGATAACTTGTAATCTTCGTGTGATTCTAAAATTCTAAGTTTGACTTGGAAGTGGTACCGTGTTTGAATCCATTTAGCGCGTTTTCAGATATCTAGGGAATTTTGACTTTGGCGTGCTAGATTTTCTGCGGGAACCGATCCAGTGTACCAGGTCCAGGATACCTTTCGAACTCCAAAACCCCTCGGGTGACCTGCCACCCGGGTACTCAATTTGTGTCGCATCATGAATACTATTTATGGTATTTGTATCAAGTTTTGATGGACTCAACAACGTAGCTGCTGCTACAAAATCGGTAAGCTAAAGCTTAAAAGCTTTCAAATATGACGGAAACAGTTGTACTGTAAAATGGGAAAACATTATTTCCACGTGTGTTTTGGATGATTTTCAAGTGTGGGCTGAAGTTCACGTGAATTGTTATAAAGTCGAGTAGCGGATGAAATCCACGTGTGGGAAAGTTGAAGTTGGATGAAATTCACGTGTGTTGAGATGAAATCCAAGTGTAGTTCAAAGCAAGTGTAGGTTATGAATTGTTGAGTTATACATCAGTTGATCGCGTTGTCTAGCACAATTTCATCTCCAGGACGGCTGAATAAAAGGATATAGTGATCGCTAGGTGTAGTTAATTACTTCTCCGAGCTCATCAGTGTCCCGTTTCGCATCAGGAGCTGCTAGGTGGTCTAATTCAACCACCCAAAAGTATCGTTCTCCTTCTTCCGTCCAAGGACCCACAACGCCAGTGAAATTCTTGTAAATCACTTCGCCATCGTTGTTCGTAGACTCTTTTCGTACTATAACACGCCATCCCACTACTTCACCTGGGTTTATCGCTAACGTAACTAGCTGGTTGGAGACAGAGTATGGACCATCAGTAGATTCACCTACTGGTTTTAGATGAATCTACTGGTTTTGTTTTAGGTGCCTTTTGTGGTCTTCTTGGAGATTTTTTGCTGGTAAAGCTTTAAATAGCTATCTCAGATTGAAATCGTCAATTATCTGCAGTGAACCAAGAATATGAGAGCACAGCCATCCTGTCTCAAAGAAAGCTTTACAATCACATGTAAACTTCCTCCTAATAAGCAAAATCTGTACAAATTTAGTTGGCAAGTATGTTGATAAAGTATAGTGTAAGAATACAGGTTATCTCTTTTTTACTCCAAGTTGCAAAATCCCAGTCGTGGATAAGGGTTCGTCGCTTAAACCTTTGACGAGAAGCAATGTCAAATAGTGTGTTTCTATTTGTGCGGGTCTATCCGCAGGATGCTACTGTCCTCGACGAGAATTGATATACATTTGGGCTCTATCTGCGTCAGTTGGGGAGGGATAAACGACTTTACCGTCAATCATGACATCTCGTACGTTAAATAAAAATTCGATTCACTTTCGTTTTTCTTGGATTTCGTAATTTCCAATAATTCCGTTCAAATTTGGTAAGGATTGTCAGCCTTTCGAGCACATTTAATTGAAATGGGTCCAACTGCGTAAGGGCAACTAGGAAGAGGTGTGTGCCTATGCATATCACGATCACGTGCAGATCCGAAATGTGAAACGATCCGAGGTAAACTAATATTCATGACCACCTTGGCCGATGCGTACAACTCGGTGTCGACTACCCCGCTTGATATCGATGTTGTGGAATTCAATTGGATTTTGATTGGGGGTCACTCCAGCAGCCTTACGTGAGGTATAATACCAGAGTTTCCATATTCTAGTCAAATACGGCTCTTTAAACCAGCAAGCAACGTCATTTTCTCCAATTGAAATTCAATTCTTTGAAATTAAGGTGGACAGGACACGAAATTGAGATGCATTACGCGACTTGTGTACATAGTGTATTTGGGTCTTGAGAATGCCTTCATATCGCTCAGGATCATTAAGTAGCGAGTTTGTTTTGGGGAGATTGCCAGCTAGATAAGGCCAGCGGTTCAAAAGCACGAGGTAAGGCCAATGCGTTTCGTATGCAGTTGCAATACAATCCGTGTGATCCATAGTACCAAATTGTAGCTTCAATGCGTAGTTGAAAAACATTTTGCTTTTTTCTTTAACTATACGAAAAAGTTCATCGTACGCTCTTGCAGACTCGTTCCGGACAAACATGTATGCAAATGGGTAAAAATGGTGGGTGTATTCATCTTTGGTGTACTCGACTCCGTAACACCCTAAAACATTAAGAGTCCACTGGTTTACAGCTAATCTGTAGGTTCCATCAGTGACACTGGAGATACCATGATGTCTGTGACCAACTCGAGCCAGCAAGATGTTCCGAAATAGTCTACGACTAGTTACCACAATTCCAAGCGATAGCTCATCATTCTCTAATTTTTCGTGAAAGATGTGAAAAACGATAAGCTCGCCTTGGTAATTCGAATCAAAATCAGAAATACACTAAAATCATTTCCTTCGCTGTATCGGTGAAATTGCTCGCTAGTCGAGCACTCTTTTGAAGCCACCCATTCCATTAACTCTACAAGTGTCGAAATGTCGAAAAGTCCTTTCGACATCAAATGAGCTCTGCGATTTTTGAGTTGAGTTATGTCCGGCAAAAATGATATAAGGGTATCCTCGTGTTAGTACCTCTCTGCCTGGAGCATAGCACCGTTTAGGAGGTGCTCCTCCTATAAGCAAATTACCAACTTCAACTTCAAATCTTTTGTCCAGCCCAGTCATTCTACTTCAGATGTAGCCACTTCATGTTCACCAATCACAAATAGAGAAAACTTGGGTTGCCCCATCTCTATTATTCGCGCAGGTCTACAACAATTGTTGAGTGTTGAACATTTGAAAACGGCTACGGCTCCTGTCTTGGAAGTGAAATTGTAATCATATTTATATCTTGCAGTCCCCGTGGTATCGAGCACGACGCGAGCTTCACGTATCGTATTAAGCGTTCCAACTAGCGTAGCTGTAGCCCACTTTAAGACGCGTTTTTATATCGGTCGACTGGGGGCTGTACTTAGCGGGTGGGCTTCTAGTCGATGTTTGAATATTCGTTGCTGCTTCGATGCTTGAATTCTGTAGGCCCTCAAACCCCTCGTCGCTGTCATGAACATAGTCATTAGACGAGGAGTATAGGCGAGAGTAGGGAGCGAGGGATGAAGAATCCTCCGAAGAGACGGTTGAGCGAGCCATCGCTTGTAGGCAATTGAGGAGTCGCATTTTCTAGCAAAGTCTATAATTATAATATGTTCTTATACAAAACTAAATGTACAAATATATAACATACATAAAATACTTTATTTACTAATACAAAACCCTATGTAACCACTTTCATTTAACGAAAATAATATATTGTAACGCTGGGGCACTAAATTTAGATAGCAAAATTTCGTGCAATATGATCGGTCGACTTTGTAGATTAACAGAAAAGAGTTGCTACTCCAGATAGTGGTGATATCGATATAGGACCGGCTACACGTTGTTTGCGTAGCGTTATCGGTGCTGACGCGGATTCCTCAGACTTGTGCTGATCCTTATGAACAGAACATTAATAGACTAGTGTTTTGTCCTGAGGGTGGCTGAAAGGCATAAATTTTTTCAGGTACATCTTTAATTGAAGATGGGTTTTGAACGTTCGAAGAATTGGAGATCCCAAAGTTGACCTCTAGTCTTTCCTGTTGGCGCTAGGAATTCCACTTGTAGTCCATAGTCGCACACCTGCACGCACTCCGCAGACGCAATGTCACCTCCTACTAGGTCCTGCTCCTTCTAGCGCTTCATCCGTGGTCACAGTCCTGCGGAAAAGTTGAACAGACTGATCATCTTCACTGACCCAGCGCCCACTTTGTACCACTGTCACTTTCGTTTTCCCTCTCGGGTGACAACATCTTTCGCTTTTCCACACGCGAAACTAATTTCTAGTGAATACATTGGGCTTGAGATAAAAATAGTTTGGTGACGTGACACGAGTGGTCCGGCAAGATTTCCCTTATAGGCTTTAGCTCCGCCAAACAAGATTTGGGCGTAAGGACTCCGTTGCACTCCTACGAAGAGGCACCATGCCGCTCGACGGCGGGGCTCCACTAATACGTATTGGTGGAACTTCACAGGCTGATCCGTGGGTGCGGTGTAGTTGTAGAAGCATAAGCGATTGCAGTACTTTCCCCCGAAGCGATGGTCGTACTCGAAGATGTAGACGTTGCCACCCATGCTCTCGCCCTCCTTCTCGCATTGGATCTTGAACAAGTCACGGTAGGCAGCAGGTGCGCTCACGAATGCGATCTTCAGCTCGTTGCTGCTGTGGTCGATGGCTGCTTGCGCCAGTGCACGTCCAGTCTTCTCATTATACCAGCTGCCAGGGTACAAGTGAACGGGTCAGTGCTGGCTTATGTGGCAATACTTTGGCAAACGTCTGTGTGGTCACGTACAACTGCGAGTGACGGAAATCTTCCGACACGGGGGCGCTTCCTCCTGGTGGCGCTCCAGTAGATATACCTGCAACGCAGCCGCGTATCGGTAGACAAAACCAAGCTCAAACGTAATATAATTTCTGCCAATCGAATCCGCGCTGGTTGACAAATTTGATTAGAATTGACATTAGAATTACTACTACTGCAATATTTCATAGAATTATTCGCAGTTCGAAGAACTGTTGATTTGGGGCTGTGTTTGGATGTCATCGAGTGACATTCGCGTCACATTTTCGCTCTCACTCATAACTGTTTTCGCTCTCTCTCATAAACTGGATGTCATCGAGCGACATTCGCCTTACAATCGTTCTCTCGTAAAAGCAGGATTTTGGTTTACATTATACTACTACAATCTCAAGTTAATTGAACCCAAAGCCACCACTTCTTTATAGTCGTCTGCTTGGGACCTTCGGAGTGTTGTTTTCGATCATGATGCCGATCTTGCCAATGTGGCGACCAGACTTGAGGTAGTCGAACGCCGCGAGCACCGATTGGCGCTCGAA
Organism: Phytophthora megakarya; assembly: GCA_002215365.1. Taxonomy (NCBI): domain Eukaryota; phylum Oomycota; class Peronosporomycetes; order Peronosporales; family Peronosporaceae; genus Phytophthora; species Phytophthora megakarya. Next base: position 1,424 of record NBNE01000948.1, on the reverse strand, counting down.
GCTGAACGTCTTGTGCACGTTCGGCTTAATGTTCTTGGCGGCCACGAAGTAGACGAGCTCGGGAAATAGCTGTTGACTGCCCACCACGATGCCGCGCACGATGCAGCCTTGTGCCAGCGCCAGACTTGCCACGTCCGGCATGTCCTCTCGCTTGGCCTGCGACCGACAGAAACCCGATCACAGTCACGATACCTCCACGCGCACACGCCTGGATGCTCGACTTGATGGTGCTGGAGCCGCCGTTCTCGATCACGAAGTCGGCACCGTGGCCGTTCGTGAGGCGGTTGACTTCGGCCGCCCAGTCCGGAGTCTTGTGGTATTTGATGACATGGTCGGGTCCGAAATGTTCCTGCACGAATTTGAGTTTTACGTCGGACGAGGACGTGATGATGGTGGTGGCAAGCGTTTGACTCTTCCGATAAGCGCGGCGAGTTGCTGGTTCTGATGGTCGTTCATCATGGTGTAACACACAGTGAGTTAGGCGGTTGGATGGACTGTTATATTGCAACACTACGTTCTAGCAGTTGCAATCGAAATGGATGGACAGTTATATAGCACCACTACGTTCTAGCAGTTGCAATCGAATTGGAAGAAGCATCAAATTAAAAATCTTACCGTAATACCTACTGAAATATTACTCTTGTTTTCCTTTAAGAAACCAAAGCGCAAAAAAAGAAATTGAAAGCCTCTCCTGGGAGGTGGGTTCCCTAAAATTATTCGCTTGCATCAACAAAGTCCAGGTTGCTCATCTTGGTGGTCAGTTGGCACGCTTTCCCCAAGAAAAACCGCAGCTTGGACGGATTGGTGATCTCAACGATCGCGCCGTCGGGTGGCATCCCTGGAGTAGTAACCGAGACACCAAACAGTGTTGCTGTCATGAGTCACTGGTCAACGGAGAAGCCGTCACGGGTATAATCGTCTCGGAACGCTTGCTGCATTGCACTGAGCGATTCTTCTGCTTTCAAATCAACGATATGGATCCGCGCGAGATCGCCTGTTTTGACGACACAAAAGAATGTCCACACAACCCTCTCTTTAATTACGAGTTTGGCGCGAACAGCAGGATCGTCAACGTTGTTGATTGACAAAGTTTTGGAATTCCTCAACTGAAGTAATCGTTTGCTACTGAACAGCTTGCTCTGCGCGGAGAGATTTATGTCGTTGAAGCGGTGACACGTACTTAGTGGTTGCACTCTTTGGCTTTTTTTTGCTTGTTCCGGCCAGCGTGACAACACCTTCCTTCAAATTCCCAGATGACGGTATTTGCGACTTCACATGGGCCGCTGACGTTTTGGTTTTGTCGGTGCAATCTTGTCCGACGGGGCTCGTTTCTTTGGTTCCGTGGGGGGCATGGCAGCTTCCGCACATTGAATGAAAGTAGTGTGATGTAGCGCTTGGAACTTTTGCTCCCAGGCCACGACGCA
>NBNE01000947.1:0-15781 GCA_002215365.1 Phytophthora megakarya | reverse complement strand
AAGGACCAGGCGGTGCCTTTGACAACGGACCTCGACGAGCTCGGCGGTAGACCGCTTGCGAGCGGCGATGTGGGTGCTCGACCGCGCCGGAGTAGCGGCCGATTGGTCCGAACCTTTTGCCGAAGTGCTGGCCGCGATACCGAGTGCGGGTGGAGGTGCGTGAACGGGCGCTCCGTCGGTGATGTAGCTTGGCTGCATTGGGGCGACTGCGTCGGAGAGACGAGCGCGGGTGGGGCGGACGTTGCGGGTGAAGTTGACTACGCGGTCATCGATGACAGCGAAGAAGCAGCACTGACACCTGCCGTGACTGCTGTTGGGATAGCGGCTGGCGCTGGAGGGAGCGAGAACTCCGGAGGGGTCGAGGGAGCAACGGGTGAGGGCGGAGGAGGGGAAGCCATTCTTGGCTGGAAGGTTTTTCGTTTCGTGTTGCAGTTGGAATGCTGATTGCAGACTGAGTGTGTAAGGACTGCTCCCTACGTGTCCTCGGGAGTTTCACCGGCGTCTGGCATCCAACCTGGAAACCTCATCTTCTGCAAGCCGAAACTCCCGTTATGTATTCGTGGAAATCATCGTGCAATGTGCACCAAGAATTACCAGATATGCACGACAATTTCCGTAGAAGTTGCAATGAAAGCTTGCTAGTTGTTACATTGAGGCTGCTTGCACACTTAAGCAGATTAATGTGAAGTGTGAGTATAGCAGAGTAAAATTTAAAAAATCAATCCGACACTTACTTAAGCAGCAGAAGTGCTACACTTACTAATTCTGCTCAGCAGCTTCTGCAGAAGTGTTGCACTTACCACAGTTTGCATGGGTGGGATGTTTATACCGTGTTTGGTTGGGCAAATTGCAGATTGAACCTAGGTACCACTAAAACGATTCCAGTTTGAAGTGTCTGCAGAAATGTGCTTTTGTAGCGCGTAATCAGTTGAGGAGCATCATATGGTGGTACTGATTAGCACATACAAACCCGAGTGGTTAGCAATTTCCCTATCAACAATTGCCAATGAACAGCGAAAGCGATGGCGAGCAGTTGATGCTGTCAGGAGCGGCACTGGCAGCGCTACAGGAGTTCGCCATCGAGCGCGGCATTGCCGTGGAAGATGAGTCGTCGGACGTGCGTCTGGACATCCAGAAGGCGCTGGACATCGAGCCCAAGGAGGATTCGTTCGAGTTCAACTTCGGCAAGTCCGCCACGGAAGACGCCGAGATCACCATCCGCCTCAACGGACTGCGGCGCGACATCGGCCAGACGCTGCAGTCCACGGGCCTCACGATCTGGCGCGCTGGAGACTTTTTGAGCGATTACATGTACCAGGACCGCAGCCGCTTCGCTGGCAAGTCGATCATCGAGTTGGGCAGCGGCCTCGGCCTCATTGGCATCTTGGCATCTCACCTGACGGACCAGCCGGTGGTGATCACGGACGGAGACGACGACACCATCGAGCTGCTGGTGGCCAACTGCAAGCTCAACGAGGTGGACGACCGCGTACAGTGTCGCAAGCTGCTTTGGGGCGTCGACTTGGACGGCATCCAGGATAAGTTCGACATCGTGCTGGGAGCCGACATCATCTACGAGCAAGAGCACGTCGTGTCGCTCTTTGAGACGGCCAAGTACTTGCTGAAGCCAAGACGGTGCAGTGTGGAGGAGGGCGGTAGAGCTGCGTCCGAGTTCTTGCTGGCGTACACGAAGCGCAACGTCTCCATCGACTACGTGCTGGAAACTGCCTCGAGCTTTGGCTTCGAGTGGGAAGAGCCCACCAACGATGAGGGTATCTATACCTTTCGGTTAGTGTAGATTCGTCTGCGCTTGATACAAGTAGTTTTGCTAGACACGTGAGCTTTGAACTGTCGACTGTTGGTTCTAATGTGTGCTGACACCTTCAGGTGGTGCTGATCCAGACGACTGTGACGCGTACTTGGCGCTGAACTCGAGGAGGATATTACGCTGTTTAGGGTGGAGACTGACGTGTGGTCGCTTGGTTTTCACCAACGCCAAAGCCTCTTCGAGAGTCATGTTGCGATGCTGAATGAGGAAAGCCACAACGACCACAGTACTGCGACCTCGTCCCGCTTTGCAGTGCACGTACGTTGTGTGCTGCTGTACGTCGACCTGCTCGTGCACAAATTGCACACACCTGCAGAAAGCGATGGTCAGTATCGTTTGCTTCCGTTGCCACTTGATCCGACTGACCTCAGGATCGTGTCCAATGTCGGCGGGGAGAAGTCTCCCGTCGAGCCGAAACACTGCGCAACTTGTGCGTCCTCCCACTCAGCTGCAAGTAAACAACAGCAATAAGAATGTGCATCTCAACACGACTTCAGCTCAGTTGGGAACCTGGAGAAACAGGCGTTGACAGCAAATTCGGCAGCAGCTCGACTGGCTGGTTCATGGTTACAACGGCTTTGACACCTTCGGCTTGCAACTGATTCAAATGAGTGAGAGACTAAACCAATATTGATACTATTGCCCACCTGGCTTAAGTGGTCTCTATCTTGCAGTGGCAGAGCACCGAGGATTAAACGTGGTTCGATGTGGCTCCACCACGGCCGACGCTGTTCGTGGCGCAGTAGCAAGTTGTACAGCAGCGACACGTGGAACACCTGCGCACAGTCAGCAGAGAACGCAGTTGCCACGCTCGTACACTCACCACGCCGCGGTTCCGGTTGGCCATGGCATTTGGATCCTCCGTCATGGCGATTCTCCAAGCACCAGTTGTTTGATCGTGCACTGAGTGTATCTATCAAACATGGCTACAAATAGCTGAACAAGTACTGCGTGCTCACCTATTTATCAACGGCATGAGTTCCACTCAGACACCCGCAGGTCCTTCCAATGCTGGGTCCGTTCGTCGAGTGTCGGCGGCTTCAGCTGAAGCAGAGGCGCTGGCCTCTGTGAAGAGATCGTTGCTGATAGCAGCTTTGGAAACGCCGTACGTCTTCGACAACTTTTGACAACCCGCAAACTGTTTTGACGATGGAATTTTGCTAAGCAGGCCTCGCTTTCGCAGCGACATCGATGTGGTCATGATCCAGCAGCACCTTGCCAACTTGGGAGTGTTGGCGTCAGTTGCACCGCAAGTTCTGCAATGTACATGCTAATTATGCAAACGTTCATGTGGAGCATCCAGTCCTTACTTCTCTTTGGTGTGTTAGATCTGGCAACGGAGTGTGAAATTAGCGTTGGTGCAAATGTTTTCTACCTGAACTGTGGGTTGTGTACTTATTTCCATGATGGCTTGTGCAGCGCGTTCCGGATGGAGAAGTGCTCTTTTACCAGGTAAGTCCACGTAATTGGTTCTACTACATGTAGTGCCTTTGTCTAACGCATTTCGATTGACGCAGGAGGATATCGTTGATGACCGTTCCTGTGCTTCCATCATCGTACGAACCATTTTATCGAGGATATCTGCTATTACTTGTCACTAAGAACTCGGCATGGCACAGCTTGAAGGTTCACTTTGTGGCTACTACAACAAAGCATTTAACCAACGGCACAGCAAAGGAGACAACTTCCGATCTTGGAACAGCAAGAGAACCAATGCTCGAGGGGTGACAATCGATTTTGGCGACCTGCAAGTTACCTACGGCAAAGGCTGTATGTTTGGATGGAAAATCTCAGCAGTGGTTTTATGATCCTCTAACGCGTGTTGTCACCCAGCGATATGTGGAATTGACGACTTATACGCAAACCCATTGGCCTCCTCATCATCCCGGGATAGTCGTCAGCACACGAGGCCTCTCTGTCGTCGCAGGAGCGTGGTACGGCACCTGCATGTTCATATCTGTGTAACAAGACTTACATGTATGTGTTCATTGACTATGTTGCAGCATAGCCAGGAACCAACAATAATCATTAATTTGGCGAAGGTAGATATTAACATGGTGTGGTTTATACGCTCAATTATTTTTTCCTTTTACACACAGGATACATTGGATCGTGTAACAGAACGATTCGGTTTAGTCTATGAGAGAGGTATCCTCAGTTCGACGAAGGTTGTGGGCGTATCGATGGCAGTGTTTTGTTATACTTCCGCTTCTAACTCCTTGTTCTCGGTCAATGATTTAGGAAACCCCGAAAACGGACGTTGCCCACTCAGCTCTCTTCTCTCTGCTGTCGGATACTGCACGAAAATCACTGCTTAATTCTGCGGAAACGCGGCAGTTGAAATTGGCGGATGTCGTTTATGCTCCTGATACCGAAAATGATTCTAGCACGGCTGCGTTTGTGATAGTTCGCAGTGGTTGTTTGGATATTTATTGTGTCGCATGCGACGATGGACGTGTTCAAAATCCTGCGATGGCAAATGGTTCTCAAAGCAATAATGCTGTGAGAAACAAGAACACTCCGAGCAGTACTGCAAGTGTCACGACAATACCTAAAGATCCTATCGTATCACTGAGTCGAGGCCAAACATTTGGTGATCAAATGATAACGCTTGGACTTCCAAATTTATGGGCGTCAAACCCTCGACGCCGGTGTTCGAATATACCAGTTCGCTTTAAAGTTGTTGCCGGAGACTCATCCACTGAAGTTCTTTGGGTCACAAGAGATCGATTTGAGCAACTTCTTCGCGAAGACCACCTTCGACTCTCATACAATCCAATTTATGGGCCGACAGCATCTACCACCTCTCCCGCTTCATTGATCTCCGCTGTTGAAAGTCGCGATATCTCCCAGATCACGCGGCAAATGCTGACCAATGCCACTTTGTCAAAGTTTTTCTTTCAGTTTCCTCCCATTGTGCTTGACAGGCTGTGTCATCACATCGAGATGCAGCATTATGATTCTAATGGCATGTTTTTAGAGGCTGGTGGTTCCATCGACAACGTGTGTATTGTCGTAACTGGAGCTCTTCACAGCCATCGGTGTGGATCTGAAAATGACCGTAACGCAGCAAAAAAGAGTAATATTCATCAAGGAAACGCACAGCGAATGCCTTTTACCTGGGACGTACACTTCATTCCAAGTGACGCATTTGGTGCCCGTGAGTTGATGAAGCGATGTTCAAGTAGCGAAGCTCCTGTTTTTGTGGATGCTGGTACAACTTTGATCTGCATTGCCCGACCTGCCTTTGAAAGGTGGGTGTCCCCTATGCGTCATAATACCATTGTTAAAGCTGGAAGTATTTTGCAGCCCTTCGCATGGAGTACTTCATCGCCACCAACGAGTCCACGGTTATCTTATACGAACAATTACCCATTAGTGGCGAAAGTGAATAGGCGACAATCTGGACCATCATTGTTTTCAAATGTTGTGGTGGATCATGATAAAGACAAAGCTCGTCGGCTCGACGAGGCAGCCATTTTCCTAAAGCGTTTTGGGCTTTTCCAAACACTACCACGGTTTTTGTTGGCTCAACTGCTAACCCAAGCTACAATACAATGCAAGAGTGCTGGAGAGGAATTATTTCGCGAAGGAGATGCACAACGATCACTTGTCGTGATTCTCAATGGGTTCGTATCGTTCTACAGCCTTGAGAACATGGCAGCAACTATCGACATGTTTCAGCGACACCCATTTTGTGTCTTTGCCGCATTTGCTGGCAGCACGACTAACCCCGAAGACTTCGTAGCTGAACCTAGACCTGATAAAGGAGGAAGTATCCCGTCTGCGGCGCTAAACCACCGTGCTGCAATGCATGGTGTTCACGTACAAACGCTTCCACCTCGCAATGCATTTCGTACAGGAGTACTTCAGGAATACTCAGTCTGTCCTGCTACGGTCCTAGCACAGACTGACTGTGAGTACCTCGTGTTCGATGAAAATGTGTATGCTTGGTTGCTTGCTGACCATGCACCTGCTGTCAATATGAGAGGGTATGTAGCACCACCCGAGCCTTCAGAGATTGCAGTAACCTCAACATCCAAAGATTCATCCAAACCCGGAACACAACCAGTTTCTCAGACTCCGATACCCCAACCAGACAATCGACCAGGAGTGATTCCTCCGTCATTACTCTTATTTCTTGAGGGAGCTCGTATTCCTTGGTTTTCTCCTTCCACCGCCAAACGAACACTATTGTTGCGCTCAATGCAACATATTCATCTCACACCCGGACAGCGGCTAATGAAGCAGAACGAGGTTTTGAGGCACATCGTGTTTGTTGTTTCGGGAAAACTTGCGGTGTACGTTCACGACAATCAAGAGGTGGTCTCGGTCTCAAACGTGAGTCAACGTCCTGTTCAAAATACCACATTAGAGAAAAGCGTTGCAAGCAATTACTCAACTACGTCCAGCATTTTGTATCAAGAACGACCTACCTCAGCTGGATTGTTGAATCGAAGGGCTTTGCAACGCAAAATAGCAAGAATTGTGGAAGTGGATACGCGCGGCGATGAATCGAACCGTACCAGCACAGGCTCACGTTTTACCGACTTTGTCATGCATGCAGCAAAAGAAGCGAAGAATCGCCAGGGAAGCACAACAGAGGAAATCGAGCAAGTTGCGTTCGTCCCCAAAGCACCATCCACACGAAAATCACTTCACTCAATGGTAAACAAAATGAAATTCCAGCGGAAAACAGAAGATCAGAATTTGACCAACACTGCAGTGGAGCTAAAAGAGTCAAGTAGAACTCTCTTTATGTTTCACCTAGGACCTGGAGATATCTACGGTGATGAAATCACAGCTCCTAGTGGTGTTTTTCATTGTGTACACGATATCTACGCAGGCACATCAACAACAACCAAATCTGGAGCTTCAGAATCTGGAAATGATCGACCGCATATGATACCGATGGGGACAGAAGTTCTCTGCTTAGATCGTGCTGTTCTTCACTCGATTATTGCAAAATCTGAAGAGGAAGCGGCCACCGACCTGATTGGGAGGTCTTCAGATGCTAAGGCGAAGTGGCATGTGGCGAGTAAAAAGGTTTTCAAACGATCAGGGTCGCACTCGAGACTTGACGAATCTGGCGAGTTCATCAGAATCAAAAAACCTCCAAAGCTTTTTGATTTCTTCAAAAACATTTTAAACCAGCGGCGATTTCTTACGATGGGAACTCTTGCGCATTTTCCTCGTCTACGAGACTTGCCAGAAGACTCGCGTCGAGAACTATGTCTGAATGCTCGATTTGAAGCGCTAGATCGATATACTGACGCTTTCAAAGGCAACGGGGATAACAATGGACTATGTAATCGATTTTTTCTGCTATTAACGGGGCGTATTAATCTCGTTGCCAACGGACCAAATAGCCATACCGTGTTCCAAAACACGAATTCATCTACCACTGATCCTGACCTTCGAGAGATTTGTGCAGGTGAAGGCTTCGGAGAGTTTGAGATTTTGATGTCGGAAGCACCAACTTACACGGCTGCAATTGCTGCAGAACCTACAAAACTGTTATCGATCCCGACCGATATGTATTTGAAACATTGGCCGTGCATACACGAAACTCGTGGAAATATTGAGTATCTACGCGCACAGATACCATCTTTCGCTTCACTTGATCTCGAGCGCATCGCGTACCTGTACCACAGCTTTTCATTTCAAACCCATGCGCGAGGAACCAGTACGTTTCTGTCCTCGATTGCAATAGTTGTTTTGTTTCCTCATGACTTTTCTGTTGTAATTTTCAGTCATTTTTCAACTTCATGACACTACACAAGGACCGGCTGCTAGGAACGAAGTATATTTTATCAAGGAAGGCACTTGCTGCATACGTCAATATGTCACACTGACAAGCCATTTAGACACAGAACTTCGCAATGATTCAAACAACAACGAACCACCTCAAAAGGCGAAAATAATGAAAACAATCAAGATATTGGCGACCGTAGCAGACGTCCGTGCGGGTCACATCTTCTGGGTCGACAATGATGAGTACCCTATTGGCCTTGTGGCAACGTCTGCCGCTGTCACGATTGCGAGCATTTCCATCGACAAATTAAAAGCGATTGTACCGCGCGGACAGCTAACAGGAATCGAAGAGTTAAGTGGCCAATTGCGTAATATCTATGGAAAGCAATTCGAGTTAGCGAAGCGAGTGACGGCAACTGTAATGAACGAGAAGCTAGCGACACACACTCGAGGGCCTCAGCTGAACCAGCGGCTTCCAACACTACACCCTCGCGGGCAAAATGTGCCATTAGAGGATGAACATATATTTCAGGGTGGAACGGAAGAACAACAACTACAGGACGATATCGACACAAACGCGAATAATAATGCTGCAAGTGATATGATGAATGCCATCTACGATGCTCAACACCAAATCGAGCGCTATGATATTTCAAACGAAATGTTCGTATCCAATTTGGCGGGATCGTTTCTAGACACGAAGCATGATACAAATTTCTGTCAAGATAAATGGATGGGAAAATTTGCGATTGATTCATCCAAACAGGATAAATGCAGAAGTCCTGAGGTTATTGCAGTGAAGTTGAACGCGAACATTGATACAGCTCACCGTCTTAACTCTAATACTCGGATAAATTCTGCCACGCCAATTGATAGGAGAAATTCTTCAATGAAAAATCGTCGAGGAATCGCGTTGATGATTCAAGACGAGATCATTCAAAACGATGACGGGTATGAAATAGATGTTCGCACTCGAGTTCGAGCTCAGATGTGTACGATCGACTCGCCAATGCGATCAATGCGCTTGGAACCTTCCCGAGTATCAGTCAATAGTTTGGGTAAATACTATGCTGACTCACCGTCGCCTTTCACCAAACCTGGAGACTCATACCGACGACAGCAATTTCAAACACAGTCACAGTCACCTCTTCCACCAGCAAAGTCTCACATGAAGCCTCCAAACAGCAAGACAAAAAGATTAAAGCCAAAGCAACTCCCAGGGAATAGTCCTTTAGATTCTGTGCCCCACCCAGCGTTGACACGAAAGCAAGGTTTTCTGACAGCGCTTCGAGTAAGGAACGCGGTCACTTTAGATGGCGACGGGCGTGGGATACTCGACACTATTATCCCCCACATCCACCGAGGACGACGATTGTTCTATGCTCTAGTTGACAGCGAGCTACGTGAGTACGCAGACACAGTTACGCTCAGCAATTTGGCGCAAACACCTTGTCTTCATCGGTATAATCTGTACAATCCTCGCCAAATTTGCAGGGTAGTTGATGTTCCAGTTACCCGCGGAGGAGCTGAAGCTTTGCTACGGCAGAGCTTCCTTCTTATTGTGGACCATTCAACTCATCTTTTTTTCACAGCTTCCAGTGCAATTGACAAGCAAACGTGGATGGCAGAACTCAACCATGCGTGCGTATTGGGAGAATTACAGCACCCGATCTCGGTCAAAGTGCAGTCTCCACGTCCTGTTGCAGCTGTGCCTCAACCGGACCCAACATCCCTAGCAGCAGTGGTGATCGACGCATTCAAAAGCCGTCGCAAGTCAACAGTAGAAGGAAGACGGTCATCAATTTGCGTGCCAAAGCCGAAGCCCGACGACACACTGCAAGTCGAATACCGCATCAGTTATTTGTGAATGGTTAGCTGGTAATAGCACGAGTTGACTGGACACATCTACTGGAGCTCCACAGTCGGGTACCACTGCTTGAGCGTGTCCACTAGCTCGCTAAAGCTGTCGTCCACCACCTTGTTCACGAGGACGGCATCAAACACGCCGGGCTGTTGTCCATAGGCCAGTTCTCCGGCTGCGTTGTTGACACGCAGCTGGATCTTGTCCTCCGTCTCCGTGGCGCGTCCACGCAGCCGCTTCTCCAGTTCCTCCATGGACGGCGGGGCGATAAAGAGGTACTTGGCCCGGATGCCCGACTTCTTGACCTGCTGTACACCCTGAATGTCAATGTCCAAGATGCAGATCTTGCCCTTCTCCTGCACGTCCAGCACCGCACGTTTGCTGGTGCCGTACACGTTGCCGTGCACTTGTGCGTGCTCCAGGAACAGTCCCGCCTCGATCTCCTTCAGCACCTTCTCCTTCTCTGTGAAATGGTACGCTACGCCGTCCACTTCGCCCTCGCGCGGGCCACGCGTCGTGTGGCTCACGGAGAAGCCGAAAGTGTTGGGGAATTTCTCCAGCAGCAGGTTGATGAGCGTCCCCTTGCCGACACCCGAGGGCCCCGCGATCACGATAGGCTGCAGCTCGGCGTGTGGCGGCTGGAAGGCCGAGAAGTGCTCGACCGCGAAGGCCACGACGTCCTGCGGCTTCTCCAGCAGCAGCGCAGACATGAAGCCGCTCAGCAGCGTCTTGATCTCCGGGTGCGCCTCCACGTAGGCCGCGTGGTCCTTCTTCAGCGCCTCCTTGCGCTCGTTGAGCAGCGACAGCTCCTCGAACGAGAGCGACTCGAGCGCTTGGGTCTCCATCTCGTGCGTCAGTGGTTATGCTATAACCATGCTCGAAGCATGTGGACCACATGGGATCTGTGACGAGGCGAACTTCAAATGTACCCATGTTGAGCTGTTAGTTCATGTTGTCAGATCTACTCGCAGACTACCGCTACTGCAGCACGCTAGCATTAGCTGATAAATTCACTTCTTCGCCGTGTGCAGGTGCGTCGTATTGAGGTGCATCATGGGCTGGAGCATACTGAGGTGCTGCCGCGCCGAAAGCAGGAGGCTGAGCTGCAGGAACTGTTGCTGGCGCACCAGGAGCAGCGCTAGCATCAGCATTAGCCAGCTTTGGGTTGAAGATCTTGAACTGAGGCGGACCGCGAGCAGCAGCGCCCACACCAGCGTTAGGAGGCGCATATCCAGGGTACCCACCACTTGACGTACGCGGCTTGTTCGTGTATGAAGAAGCGTACGGGTTCACGCCGGGGCCAGAAGGCGAAAGTGCGGCACATTCAGCAGCCACGCCGATGTCTGTGGACGTGGGGGCCGGTGGCATCATAGCAGAAGGGGGTGGAGCCGTCACCTTAATCTCGCGCTTGTTGCCGAACTTGGCAGTCAGCTCCTCGTTGCCAACACTCGAGCCGAATCCATCTGCCTGGATGGGGCGATAATCCTTCGGTCGAGCGAATCGCGACGGTCCTCCGCGAGGAATGGCGTTGTGCGTTGCGGCAGCGTACAGATTGTTCTGCGGCGTTTGCTGCTGAGGCATGCCCATCGGAGGGCCCTGCATCGCCGAATAGTCTCCGCTCGTGGGGGGTGGCGCAATGACCGGTCGGGGCGCCAACGGGTCCACGGATGGGGTGATTCCGGGCGGCAACATCGAGGCAGCCTGCGTCGGATCTTCGTGTCGGAACTGCAGAGGAAGCAGATATTGGCGGATATTGTCTCCCTTGGCCACGTCATAAGGCGTGCGGCCGTTGCGGTTACGCTGAGCAGGGTTGGCTCCGTGGTTCACCAAGTACTTGACCGCATCGTCGCGACTCTGAGCAGCAGCGTAATGCAACGGGGAGTTTTGCCGCGGACACAAGGCGTTCACGTCCACGTTGCGAGTCAGTAAGAGCTCCAGGAAGTCCACACGGCCGTAATAGGCCGCAGTATGGATGGGCAAGTTCCCCGCCTCGTTCGTGGCGTTGGGGTCGATGTTCATCTCGTCCATCATGCGCACGAACTTGTCGTGCAGGCCCTGCTCAATCGCAGCGTGGAACTCCTGCTCGGGCGTGAGCGTGGGCGCCAGCAGCTCGCCCAAGTTCTTCACGTTGAGCTTGTCTGCGAAGTAGCCGAACATTGTTCTCTCTCGTAGGAGGAGGGACTTACCTTCTCACGTGCCTGATGCCTTCGTGCGTGGCGGCGTCTGAGCTGTTTTCTGAATCGGTACCGCGTACCGTTTCATTTTGGTGTGGCCGACACAATGTAGCCATGTATCCCAATGTCGCAATTGCACAAGTCGGCGCAATCAGAGAATCCAGGTCACTTTTGATTAAGCGCTGTCGGACCAAGAAGAAGAAGAAGAAGAAATGATTCCTGCCTCGATTCCTGCTGCTCAGCCACTGCCACAGACGGCGGCCGACATTCCACAGCGTTCCTATGTGCCGCTGAAGGACCCCAAGACTGGTGTCGACACGACCAACGCTGCGTGCGCACGTTGCCACAAGGGGCTATTCGAGAAGGACATTGTCAAGCAGCCACAGTGCGGCCACCTGTTCCACGCGCACTGTATCGACAACCATCTGCGCACAGAGGTCTATTGCCCCGTGTGCCGCGTACAGCTGCTGTATCCGGCCGTTGCCGCTGTTGTGCACGATGGAAGAGCTGCTGGAGCTGTCTACCCGTCAGCTCAACTGCCACCTCGCGCTATGCCCGTGGCGACAGCGTTTGCGCCACGAGACGGCACTGATGCTCGCGACTACGCGGCGTGTCGCGAGTGCGGGCAGATGTTCCACCGAGACCCGACCAAGGTCCGTCCCGAGACGAACGGGTGGTACCGTTGCGAACGCTGCTCACAGACCGACATCGTAGCGTTCATCAAAGGCAGCTTTTGCGTGCTGCAGTGAGAAGCGTATTGGTGAGAGTGATCTAAGCTCTGTCCAAAAGTTGAAGACTGAAGCTTAGAGAAGGCGCCCCCGCTCATTTTTATATATGCAACACGTTTTGTACGTTTAGGAAATCCATAGCAATGCAGAGCAAGTAGCAAGCAGTAATATCAACACGACTAACTTCGCTACCTATGGATACCCCAATGTAGAAATCAACGAAAATGTAGAGTAAAAGATGAATTGCTTGCTTGCGAACAGCTAGGTCGTTTCAAGTACTACTAACACCATCGTAAAGCTTACCAACGCGCGCATCTTGCGTGGGTTTTAGGCCTTTTAACAAGATAATTGGCGATATCGCAAGCCTTCTTTCCCAACTCATCGAATATTTATCATCGGCGACACATGTACATGTACTGTAGGTACTGTAGTATGTGTTATTTATCATCTATAACAAGGAATAAATTCCTACAGTAGTTGAGTGAAATCACAATCAATTTCAGACAATTTCAGAATGGCCAAGACCAAGCTGACGGCGGTGCGGAGGTGGAAGAGGCTTAAGCCCGGGACCCATGCCAAGCCTAAGGTCCTTCTCCGGGAGGGCGACTGGTTAGGTGCGTTCCTCCGCTTTGTTATCCTATCTATCTCATAATTGCTCCTGTTCTAGACGTCATGGACGGCGACGGTGTCTGGAATGTGGCTCGAGTGCTGAGTGTTCCCACTCCAGACGAGGTTTGTCCCGTGCTTTTGCATATGCTGATGGATCTATGCCTGACTGCTGTTGTTGCAGGTCGAGATCACGTACGATGGATGGCCAGAAGCGCACGACGAGGTTGTGTACGTCGACAGCGACCGCGTAGCGCCCTACCACACCTTCACGTCGGCTGTCAAGTGCTGGGTCAAGTATCTGAATTGGCCGCTGTGGCCCTCTGTGGTGCGTAGCTTCCGTCCATCCTGTTGACCAACAACTGATGGCGCGTTGTAGATTTCCATTCGCACTCCTGGCACACCAGAAGGCATTCGGAACCTCGCAGTTGAACATCGACTCTTCGTTGACTTTCTAGACAGCCCCAACTTTGACGAACGTGATAGGTCCGTCATGAATAGGTGCTGCCAGGAGCTACCGGTATCGTACGACAAAGTGACTGTAATTTTTTACTATTGCCTTTGCTAGGTGTTGGCAAAAGAGGCGACAAGTACGGACGTTTGAAGACAACTACGACAAAAAGCGCACAGGGTCCACCGGCGAGCACTTTGAAAGAGCGTTGGGATGGATCCTGCAATCAAATGCATTATCGAAGATGCCCAAGTTTGCTTTGGGCACTCTGCCAGCGGAGTATAAGCTTAACCCGACGGAATCTGTCCAGGAAGTACGTAAAAGAATGGGTGACGCGCTATGGTTCCAGAGCTTCACGCTAAACAGAATGCGCCATCAGCAATGTCACGTCTACGATGCGATCGGTGGTGAAGAAGATGTGGCAAGCGACAATTCAGCGCCACAGTCGGTAGCGAACAATGACAGCGACCAATCGTGTGAGTCTGATGCCGTTGTAGAAGTTGAAGTACCGTTTGAACAGGTAGTGATAGAAAGCAGTGGCGACTCGGAGGGTGAGGGCAATCTGGTAAACAATCGACCGAAGAGAAGGCGTCTCAACTTGGAAAGTCGTGATGCGGAAGCCTCACCAGAGGAAGAAATGAATTACTGCCAAGTTTTACCTGCTGACAGCACAAACGACAATGACAACGTGGCACATCAGCAAATTTGTGTGATACAGCCGGACAAAGAAGGTAAACACTGTCGATGTTTGTACCTGACCGCTGGTGTTGTTCTTACTAACTAGATTATCTCCCGTGACAGGCCCACAAAGTGTAGATACAACTGACATGGTGAAGAATCGCAAGAGGAAGACAACTTTCAGTGTACCAAGAAAGTTTGCCAAATGGTCTAATCACCAAGTGCAAGTACCCGAGTGCTGCACCACCTCGATGATTCGTCCTGCACCGCCTCCGAGGCTTCGCGTCTCGGCTTCAGATTTTCGCGCTAGGGCTGCATTGGCTTCTCCATCGACGCAAGTGTTCAGCTCCAGTAGAGACTTTTCCATGGGGTCGTGGTTCAACCGCAAGTTGATGGCAGATTTCATGAACGGCGAGGCATAGACCGTAACGTAAAGTAAACTAGTGATTGAATCTAAAACTGTTGTAAATTCTGACATGACCAAATTCTAAAACTGGCCTAGCGTTCGAAGTTTTCGAAAGCCATCACAAGTTCAAGGAGCCCGATCTGAGGCCATCAGCCCATGACGCCTGCGCTCAAGACGAAGCGCGGCCACTACTCTTCGCCACGCCCGAGCGTCATGCTCACCAAGGGCGATTGGCTCGGTGCGCTGCGCTCTCTGTCGCCTTCTGTGTGCGACGTATTAACTGTTTCTGATTCTAGATGTGATGGATCACGACGGAGTGTGGAACGTTGCGCGAGTGCTGAGTGTGCCATCGTCCGAAGAAGTGCGTTCGTATTCGTGTCCGGCTAATCTTGTCCCGTTGGCGTTGACGATGAGCTTGACGCAGGTGGAAGTCATGTACGACGGTTGGCCCGAGGAATACGACGAGGTCGTGCGAGTGGACAGCAACCGCGTGGCTCCGTACCACACGTTCACGTGGGCGGTCAAGTGCTGGGTCAAGTACCTCAACTGGCCCTTGTGGCCCTCAGTGGTGCGCAGCTTCCTTCAAACTAGTTGCTGTCTAGAGGTTTCTAACGGTTTTCACGTCTAGATTACAATTCGGACGCCTGGAACATTGGACGGCGTCAAGAATCTTGCCATGGAGAATCGACTGTATGTGGACTTCCTGGACGACCCCAGTTTTGCCAGACGTGATCGGTACGTACTGCTAGTTCTAGACTAAAGACGCACACTTCATAGGAACGACGTGTAGATGTTGGCAGAAGAAACGGCAGGTGAAGGGTTACGATCTCAACTTTGACAAGAATCGGATGGGGACCAATGGTGCACAATTTGAGGGGGCCATGGCATCTTTTCTCCGGTCAGATGCGACCAAAACAATGCCAAAATTTTCCAGAGGTACACTGCCCATGCAGTATGAAAACTCAACGATAGATACGGTCGAACAAATGCGGAGAAGCATGGGGAATGGGCTTTGGTATCGGAATTTCTCGAACAATAAGGAACGTCACAAGCGCACTCATATCTATGACACGATTGGAGATGACAGTAGCCATGAAAACTCAGTCAGTGACGCTATGCCGGTGCCAAAATTATCGGAATTTCTCGAACAATAAGGAACGTCACAAGCGCACTCATATCTACGACACGATTGGAGATGACAGTAGCCATGAAAACTCAGTCAGTGATGCTATGCCGGTGCCAAAATTGAAAGTACGAAGGCCAATAACGTCTCCAGTAATTGAAGAACGTAAGCC
>NBNE01000946.1:0-15783 GCA_002215365.1 Phytophthora megakarya | reverse complement strand
GTAGGACCCTAAAACGGAGGGCGTTTTGGCAGAAAGGCACAATACATCGTCGTCGTCGAAGAAGGCACAGCCGAAGAAGGCGAAGGAGAAGTCTGACCCTCCTCCTGACGACACGGATGACTCGGAGCCCGGTGACAGTGACAATGATGCGAGTCGAGGGGGAAGCTCCGATTTTAGCGAAGCGGAAAGTTTCTCAAGTGAGGATGAAGATATCGGGATGACTACGACAACGACCACAGCTGATAGAACAACGATCTGGAATTGTTGGCCCTAAATTGGCTACACTAACCTGGAGAAGTTCGATGAAAAGGCTTCCAGGGACAATTGGGTCAATTGGTGGGAATGATTCTCGGATATGACATCTCAGGGATCCTGGTCAGACACGATGAAGATTCGTCAGTTCAGGAGTCGGATGCCTACAGCAATCAAGGACTGGTTTACGCAATACCCAAATCAACACGTCACGATTGGAAACAAATGTCACGCAGATTCAGGAAGCTGTATATCGGTACCACGGGATCATATTCGGAAAGATACTTTACGATGAAGATGACCGACCACGAGACCCCATTGCAGTTCTTCTATCGTCTGAATGCAGCTGCGGTCAAGGCTGAAGTCAAGTTCAAGTCGAGCTCTAAGCTACGTGAGTCACATATTCGAACGTTCATCAAGAAACTTCGAAACGATCGGCTGAAGACAGCTCTCGAAGATCACAGGTTTCAGAGCATCACGGACTTGGAACGATCATTACGTCGCCATGAAGATGTGTGGCGTGAAAAAGGATATGTCTCTCCAGCTTCTAAGAAGCCCAGAGATTTCCGCGCCGACAACGTTCATCAAGGTCTGACTCAGAATCGTGGACCGACTAGACGTCAGGGACGTGCCTTTGGGATCCAATGTGATGCCGAACCCACGCAGGATTCAGAGTTTCAACACGAGTTCAGAATCTTGAAGCGTTTGCAGAACAAGCGGAGGCGCACTCAAAGTCGATGTCAGAGTTTCCCAACAGTGGAATCGATGGAGAAGTATTTCGAGTTGCAGAGAACCAACACTGGAAGTCGCCCAACCCGCATCCGGGTCAAGGCGTAGCACGACCAGAGAATTAGGATATCTTCTGTGAGAAATGTAAGAAGTGGGGACATCCTGAAGTCAACTATTGGACTGGAATGATATTTGAACGATGCCAAGCCAAGGGTCACCCGACCAGAGTCTGTACCAGAATCCCTTGTGCAGAATGTGGAGGGTTTCACGGTGGAATATCGTGTGAACAGTGGAAGGCTTTCCAGTCAGTAATGACACTGGCAAAGCAAGGGAATGCAAGTGATTTACCAACCCATTTTTGAAGTCTCCTTCAGACCAAGGATCACGCTTCAGGGGCGCAGCAGTTAAACCACTAAGCACGCCGGATGGGGATCCGATACGCGACGGGCCTTAGAACTCCCCTGAAATGTGTGTGTTAGTGTGCATAGGACCAGAACGAAGGACGCAACTACAAGATAACCAACAATGTATGAATTTAGTTCAAGATGAAATCATCTACTCTGAGCAATTGTACTCAGAGTACCAGTGTTCAGATGACCCGATTCCCGAGATCTCTTAGTCTGAATCTCAGGATCCCTTGGAAGTACCGTTGAAACCGGGTCAGAGGTATGGATGGTGGGATGTTCACGAACATGGAGACATGCATGGATCGGCAACGATACATGGAACTGTGAATGACTCCAGTACCAGAATTTTATTGGACACAGGTGCGCCCGTGAGTATTATGAGTCTTGACCTAGCGTGTAAACCCAAGCTCAAGCTCCGGACACACCGTCAAAGCAAACTTTCTGGTTTAGGAGGAGTGACTACTTATATTACTACTCAATGCCAAGTGAAGATAGCTCTCGGATGGAGTGCAGTGTACGTTCTGAATATCTGGGTTGGAAACATTGGAGAAGGTGTTGATGTCCTACTAGGCATGAACTTTATGCATTCGGCAGGTGGCCGACTCTGTATACGAGAAGGCTAAGTCAAGCTGCCAGACGAAGAGACTGTGGTCATGTATGATGATAATCTCAAGTCCCGTGGTATGGATCTCCCTGTGTGCCTGGAGGAAAGTATACACATGCGTCCTGGTCAGGATGCTATTGTACGAATCCGGTATGGCCAGCCCAACCCTCAACGTGAGTTGGTGTGGGCTGGGAGAGGCAAAAACAGGGTGGCTAAAGTCCTGTATTCTGCCAGATTCTGGGCGACTGCCGTTAAGGTTGTTAATGTTTCGGACCAGAATGTGTGGGTCAATACCAGAACCGCTGTTGCACGTATTGTGGAGTACGGACAGTTCCCAGGACAGCCCGGATTCGTTCGTCCTGGGAAGGCGCGGTATAAAGAGTGGCAACTATTAATCCAGGAATGTACTGTGTGACGCCAAGCAAAGATACGTGCTGAACGATTAGAGTAGATTCTCAGGGAAAGGGATCTTCCTCCGTGCACCGAGACTCAGAGATATCAGTGGCCTATTAAGCTCTTAATACGTCCACCGTCACAAGCTGCTGAGGTGAGGATGGTGAAGTTGCAAGAAAAGCCGAAACCACTGGATATGACACTCAAGATCATTGGGAATTCAGCGGTCGTCATGAACACGGTCGCGAGAGACCCCAAGGAACCTGAGATACGTCCTGAACCGGCAGAAGAGACCCATTCTGACCTGGGCCCAGAAGTTAAGATCCTGGATCCAGGGAATGTCCCTGATGCCGAGGATAATGTCCGGGCTCAAGACCCGTCACTAGATGTCCAGTCACAGACGAGCTGTCCTGCACTGATCCAAAGGCTGGAGGCGGGATATGCTCGAGTGATGCGAGTCTCTGCTGAAGAACTGAATCTGGAACCCGCTGTATATCTCAGAGAAGGTAGCAACTGGATGGCACAGCTACGAAACCAACTCATCATGCTCCCGGAAATCGAAGAACTGACCTCGGAATGTAACATCGACGAAGCTATTGTCGGGGTTCCAGGGGTCACAATTCCAGAGATGGAAGCCAAGATGAGAAGGATCCTGAAATGTCATCGCAGCATCTTCCTGGGATATGGCAACGCAGCCCCGATCCCGGCTAGGGGCGTAGTGAGCGATATCGACGTGGGTGAAGCAAAACCAGTATCTTTGCGTGCGAGACAGATTGCTGCACCTTTTTTGGTGAAGGTGTTTAAACTCTTGAAGAAGTTATTGGAGGCGGGGCTCATTGAGCATTCAGAGTCCGAGTGGTCATCACCTATTGTGATTGTGCTGAAGAAAAACGGCGTAGACATCAGGATGTGCATTGACTATCGACTTCTGAATTTGCTCATTAAGCTATCCCGCTATCCTCTACCCCTGATTGATGATCTGTTGGTAGACTTTAAATCCGCGATGTGGTTTATGAGTCTCGACATGGCGAGTGGATTCTGGGCGGTGCGGATGACTGAACGTGCGAAATTGATCTCTGCGTTTGTCTGCCCGTTCGGTCACTTTCAATGGCTCAGAATGCGTTTGGATTGAAGAATGCACCGTTCATTTAGCAGAGCATCATCAACAACTGTCAGTGGGGATTTGCCCGTCTACCTCCTGAAGAGAAAGCAATGGTTGACCCAGAAGTGCTAGCGTTCCTGAATCTCGAGCCTCAAGAAACCCTGAAACCTGAAGTGGATATGAGTGATGCAGAGATTCCATCATTGGACATGACTGTATTCCGACGCAATATCCCGGTTCCGTCACAAATGGGTCCGGTCTTGGGAAGTAGCTCGTAAATTGACGATATCGCTCATGGGGCGTCGACCTGGGACCAATTATGTGAGGACCTGGACGCGTTGTTATACAGACTACGATACTGGAATATCTCTGTAAGCTTACTGAAAAGTGAATTTGGAAAGTTGACCATTTCATTTCTCTCTCATGAAGTAAGTGCGGACGGAATCAGGGCCTTGCCAAAGATTGTCAAAGGCATAGAGGACTTACCTTTCCCGTCAACGAATAAGGGGGTACAGTCCTTCTTATGAAGTCTGAATTACTACAATAACTTTATTGAGGACTTACCAGTAGTCGCCGCTGTGCTCTACGAACTGGACGAAGAACGTGTACGTGCTGGGCGGAACCTGAAAGCAGTAAAAGAGGCCTTCGTGGTACTGAAACGTAAGATCATGTCGACCCCACTGCTGCGGCATCCAGACAGAACCAAGCCTTTCGTTATTATTCCGCATACTAACCCATGGGCGGCGTGTGCTGTTTTGGGTCAAGAGCATGAAGGACTCATACACCGAGTACGATTTACTGGCAGAGTATCGAAGGAATCAGAGCTATGTTACCATATAGCTGAGAAGGAAATGCTCGCGATCTTGCGGACTCTGGAAGTTTTCAGACCTCTGATCCATGGATCAGAATTCCCAGTTGTGGTGTATACTGACACGAAGCGATTTGGAATTTCTCGTGGAAGCAGGAATTAGGGAATGGATACAGGATTGCCAGTGTGAATGTGTGGATAGAAAAGTGACTGTGTGATGTGAGAGAAGCGATTGCCTTGGAGAAGAGCTAAGGATGGGCCTAGAGTCTGAATGCATTGTGATGCTCAGTCCGGACTCGCCCTCGTCCTGACTACGGGTACTAATGATCGTGGAAAGTGTTGGTGCAAACGTATTATACCAAGCACCCCGTATTGCCTTAGTTCAACCCCTAGAACATCATTCCCAAGCTCGAGAACATCACCACCTAGGACTATTTACGCACGAGACTCACAATCCAAGAAGAGATGGACAGCAGATGGAGTTGCGATGTGTGCTACAAGCAGCGTGGAACATTATACCCCAGAGTTCGACCAAGTATCCCAGAATCCCGTGATTAATTCCTGAATCCAGACTCGTAACCCCTGAATCTCGAAGGAAATCTCTGAGACCAGATGCAAAATGTCTGGAATCAAGGATACCTATGTTTGTATGAAGACATTACGCTACGGATTCAAAGATTCTACAATGAAACAAGACAAGATCCAGGGTTTCAAGTATATTCCGATGGATTCTATATCACGATATGCTATGGAGTCCCTTCTGGGGTCAGTGAACTGATTCGAAGTGTAACGCGATCAAGTGGGGACAAGCCAGTGCGAAGTGAAGTGATGCGACTCATATCTGATGATGTCACGTGAACATATAATGGAACCAAGTGTGTTTGAAGTTCAATCATGATGAGTGTACTTAGGTATACTGAAACCAAGACATTTACCCCGAATTCAAAACGATCAAGCGAAATATGGAACATAGGATACCAAGAGAAAGATTTAGCAGTATAAGATAAGATAATCAGAGATATTTTTATTTTGTGAAGCACAAGTGGTTCGTATGGCGCGCAGGACAGATGCCAAGGGTTCCGCGTGAAGATCTCCAGCTGTACTAAGTCCAAGTTGCGGTGGGGATCAGACACGGCGGTGTTCTGATGAGATCCACGACATTCCATATCCCGATTGGGCCTGCTGTAAGTGAACGGGAACGGTAAGGGTAGGTACCCATTTCATGTTAACGATTGCTCTCTAAGGGTTCGTAGTCCCCCTAGAGTTTGTAGTAGACTGCTGAATCAAAGTTCGCCTGGATTAAGGTTGTATTTCCCTCGTTTCTGAGGGTGGTGTGCGTGATTGAGGAAGCGACTCAGACTGACCAGTATCTGAGCCGTAGTTCCGAGTAAGACTCCCCCACACACTCAAGGGTCTATAAGAATAAGTAGTGGCTGCATATTTGTGTATTCAAAGTTCTCTGTATTGTATTTGGTTGTCTTATTAAGAGAAGTGTATTCTCGGGTTTTGGCTTCAGTCATGGTGGTGAACTCAGAGAGTGAGTCACTCGCTAAGCACACAGACTTCCTACAAACTATCTACCAACAGTCGAGACCAAGAGTTCCCGAATATTGAGTTTAACCCACAGGGATTATACACAAGGGCCACACGCCAAACTCAGAGTTCCCAAAAGGTTCTCGGAGTTCCGACCCTCTGCGCATCCGAGTCTCCTATAGTCTCGGGACCAGAGCGAGCACTGTACGCCAAGGGGTGAAAGTTTCACCGACTTCACTACAGGATATTGCCTGGATGAAGGCTTTCAAGTTAGTACTCCGATCGCTCTTGGTAGACCACCTCCAAAGTCAACTGAGAGCTCATCAGAAACGCCGCTTGCAGATGCAAGTCAAGGTCGAGGCACATTCTCGAGCAACCTTAATGGCATGGCTTACAAGTGTGCGGGAAGGACTGCTCGTGGCAACGTTGGAGAGTGGATTTAGAAAGCTGAGCATTCGGACTGACAACCGTGTGTTGCCTACACGCGACCCTGTCTCTAGCGCGACAGAGATATTGATGACATTCTTTATCAGTTAGAAGCGCGTCGATGGTGCGAAGAGGTAGGAACAGATTTTGGGCTTTAGCAGCACTTTGTGAACGCACTTCAGTTTCTTTGTTTTGTTCATGTAATTCAAATCATTGTACGAATTTTACAAACATGCGCAATATTTTCTCCCATAAGAGAGAGATGTCGGTATGCTAGCGTCGGAAACACTGTTCCCTCGTGGGATTGCGGCATACCCGAGCGCTTGCACTGTTGCTGGAGATGCCGTTTTGAATGGACACGTAAAACAAAGCGTCCGCGATCCGGTAGTAAACACTAACATATTTCGTAACAGCTTACGTTAAGCTTTCAAAAGGCGTATGTCAAACGTCTACAACTTAAATCCGGATTAAATTTTCCTGAACCCGTCCAAAATCGCGAAATGGCGGGTTCTTACAAGCATTGCGTATTAATTTCACGATCGATTATAATACTTCACGAAGTATCCGTGTGGACCAATACTGCAGTAGCATAAAATCATTTCTTAGTATTAACGTCGTTGAGGACAAACCAATACCCTTTATTCAGAGAGATATCTTACAAAATCAACTTAAACTCGATCTTGAGCAAGTTTAAACCCTTTTTGAAGAGGTTGAGCCTAAAGACTCTTACTGAAGTCGGTGCATGTGGATCCGGATCATTCACCAGCAGCTCCTGTTGAGACAGCTACAGCAAGGACAAAACGGAAGCGCGCTGCTGATGCTCTGAATGAGAAGCTCAAGAAAATTTCACGTCGACGTGTCGAAGTTTATTGACGCAACTAGGATTTCTGCAACTTCTGTTGTTGCTGAGTGTTTTTTCTCGACCGTTAAAAGCACTGTTGGATATTTGAGGAAGCGCCTGGGCCACGAAACGCTCGAGATGACCATGTACTTGAAGCTAAACTGGGACTTAGAGACTCTTGCGGACGTGCCGAATGCTATTGAGCGAGCCAAACACATTAGCGATGTACCTAGGAGATTGACAAGATTACACTCATTAATTGTTCCAGATCGAAGCAGTCAATCAATAAAAATATACCCCTGCTGATGAAGGATCCTGCTGCTGAAAACGTTAGATTGTCGTCGAAAGAGTTGTGACTGTCTGTAGAGTACTAGCACTGTATTCTATGCGCTTGGGAAAACTGGTCTCAAGTTCGCTAGTTTTAAGACACTTCAAATATAATCACGCATTTCAATGCCATTATTATTCAATTAAATGTGCTCATGGATGTCATTAACTGACATTTTTGTGGCATATCATTGCTTCGCCTTTACGGGCCCATATAACCAAAAAACATGCGTCGCATCAATTCATTGTAATATGTACTGTGTTAGGTACGTCTGCCATGCATACCAACTATCATGCTGTGGTAAAGTGCGATCAAAATCTCGCGAGAAAAGCAACCTCAGCTGCCAGATCGCGAGATAGAGACGGACCAGGCGACAGAAATCCTACTTCAGACCAAGACATCAAGGCCCTCCCCAAGATCCAACGTGTAACAACATCGGTGAGTGATGATGGCTACAGATGACCCAAGATCAACCCATGGAATGATGGATGGTGACATACCCATATCGTATCTTGAGAATGCCGGATCAAGGAAAATTTGTGGGCAGGAGTCGCTATCGACTGACGATCCAGAATTATAGCGGGCCAGCGGACAGATCGAGGGAGAATAGCTATGCTTGAGGCCATGCCAATCACCGATCAAGATACGCGAGGTGAAGGCGATCCCAGTTCAAGGCATGATGGTGATCCAGGACCCCGAGAAGGAGGCGGGACGAGATCGTCGGGAGGCGGCCGTCATGCGCCCCAGGATGAGCAGCAGCGACGAAGATCACCGCGTGAGAGCGACCAAGAGGTTACTCAAGATCACAGGCCGGAATCCCTGATCGAGATCGAGATCGCCGATCCCAAGATAAGGTATGTATCCAGATGTCAGGGGATCGTAGGAAAGCAGCTGAGGATGGGTTAGTGGACATAGGGATAAAAATAAACACACTCGAATTTGCTCTAAGCTGCACAAGTGTCCGCCTTCGCCTGGAATCGGGGATTATTTTGGCCCCTCAAGCGCGTAGACGGTAAGGACGTAGGTCTAGCGTAGCGGTTAAGTCCGGATAATATTTTGGCCAGCTGTGCCTACCTAGTGACTTGTCCTCAAGTGTTTATTGTTGATCGGAAGGCACTGATTGCTTGGCCTGAAGATTGCATCGGATCTCGACCCAACAAGTTCCCCGCCATTGGAAGCGGCAAGCATAACAAGGAGGAACAAGATCTCCCTATTTGGACCACCTAAAGACCTGGATCTACCACCAGGCAGCTCGATCGCGGCTCAAGGACTCGTCAGCGACCGAGATCGACCTACGCGAGGTAGAGCGAAGAAGTTCCGCGCTATCTCAAGCCCCTGCGTTCTACCCTTTCCGGATATACATCGAATGAGTCACTCGAGAGAG
Organism: Phytophthora megakarya; assembly: GCA_002215365.1. Classification (NCBI taxonomy): domain Eukaryota; phylum Oomycota; class Peronosporomycetes; order Peronosporales; family Peronosporaceae; genus Phytophthora; species Phytophthora megakarya. The sequence goes on along the minus strand of NBNE01000946.1, from coordinate 6,976 downwards.
CGTAATCCGCCCGCCGACGGGTACACAACGTGCGCAAGAACACAACCAGATCACGGATCATCGGAGGACCCCTTCGTTAGTCGGTACCCGGGCGCAAGTGGTATCGAGACCTGCGTCAACGCGATTTTCGCAAATCCCGCTTCGCCACAATGCCAAATGGCGGAGCCTCCACAGGAATAACATTTGCGCCAAATTTTTCGCCTCTGTTTTTACTAGTGCCGTGCCTTGTATAGAGAAGCCCTGGATTTTATAAAGCCTATTTTTATTTGCAAACGTCATACAATGTAGTCATACGTGGTCTCCTCATACGAGTACGTTCGGAGGAAGAAGTCGTCATTTTTGCGCTTACTGAATCCGGAGAAACGTGCTACACTATCTACGCAAGTTTTCTTTTAACCCATGATATTTTATGTCGACAAGCTGATTGACATTTTAACCCACATTTCTTCGAGCAACATTCATAGATTATTGGGTTTTGATGTTACCGTTGGTCGACACAAGTAACATTCAGTAAGTTTTTCGTAGCGCAGCGGTTATAATGTATAAGAGGTTCATATGAAACGTGTTGTATAAGATCAAAAATATCGTAATTGCATATATAGTCCACTGATGCATTTACATGTATAGGACGAATAACATCACTTTGAGCAACATTTGGGAATATGGATTTTATGATAACCAGTCTATAATTTTTAAATTATTATTGAATATTAGATAGGTAGTAGTGAGAATAAGAATATAGAGGTTTTTAGGCCGAGTCCCTCCTCTGTAGAAACTCTGGATCTAAAACCGAGTGAATTCCTGCTAGCATCGAAATCAGTCATGTTTCCAGCGTCATAACACCCCTCGGTGTGACTCACACCCGTCGACGTTGCTCCCTTCCTCGTCGCCCACCACGGGAGTAGCGAAGTAGGATTTAGCAAAGTGATATTAATACATGTACGAATGGAAAATAACACAATCATGAACACAGCCAGGATTCAATCCTGACCAGTTCCACGATTAACCATGGTCTCCAACGGGAGCGATAATTAAACGTCTGAATCTAAGTCTGCATCAATTCAGGTTAGTGTAAGTACGTCAGTACTATTAATATTTCTACGTACAGTAGTGCAGTATTACCGCTGTTTAGCAAGTTACTAGTATCACACTGTGGTAAGGGACAGAACCACTAAAAATCCTTTTATTGTCTTTACAATATTCAAATAATGCTCTGCGATATTTGATTCCGTGTGTTCACAATGTATCATTAGCTTATTCTATCACCTTATATGCCTTGTAAATTTCTTGATTCGACGTAGTAATAGCTTCTAGACACTTTTCAGTGATTCCCCGCGGTCTTTCAACAGCTTAAACTGGTACATTTGCATACTTTCCCCCATATTCTTTAGGTCTGGAATACTTTTCATCGATCGGAACAGTGTCGCCAGCTGAGATTCTGTTTGAATCGGCTTCAACAACGCGTATATCTCGTCATCAGGAAATTCCTTCGCTTTTCGGTACGACTTTACAAACCGGAACCACTTAATGAGCTTTTTGTTTTCATTACCCACCCAATTTCCAGAAGTGAGAAGGCTGTTGATCATGTCGCTGGGAGTTTTTCCTCTAATGCGGTAAAACAGATTTGACAACTTCTGCAGTAATTTCTTTATCTTCTCGCTCAGACCCGTTGCCACTCCTTGAAAATTCACCCTCTCTTCGCTGTATGTACCGTCACCAGTATTGGGCAGGTTCGCACCCTCAGTCTCCGGTGTTCTAAGAGATCGCTTTGTGGTAACCGCAGCGCCAAATGACCGGTTCAGGGCGGTGGTCTTGGACATAATGTCTTGCTCAAGACCTGACGTAATGTTGACGATAATGGTGACAACAACGAACAGCAGGAGGAAGCGCATATCTGTAGTTTGAATTGAATTCGATGTCGTGTAAGACAAAATGTCTTGGTGGGCCCTTGGAGTCCAATTGATTAGTGAGCGCCATTTATCTATCTACCAGAACTGAAGAATCTGACGACACCAGGTGATCAACAGTTGATGGGCTACCGAATTCCTCGATGAGCTGTACCCCCAAAAACTCCTCGAAAAGCTGTACCCCCCACTCAAGTTTTCTATATAAAGTGATGAGCACTTTCTGAGGGGACTTCCCCGAAAAGCTGTACCCCCTGATATTTATTTTGTCCAATCAATTCGATTTATCTCATAGACGTCTGCCATCCCTTCAGGGTCCATTGCAAACTTTTGACCAATGGGAAGAGAATTCGACTGAAAGGGTTTCCTCCATGAGCTGTACCCCTTTGGAGATGTACCACGGGGGTACAGCTCATCGAGGAATTCGGTAGACCAGAAATTCTGATCGTCCAATGTTTTATGCGCAAGAAATAGGCCCGTTTTTTTGGGAACATACGGATACCGGTAAGTGTGGCAGATCGCGATAAGACGACTTTAATGAGACGTTACGCAAACACTCACAGTTACCGGTATCTGTGTGGTAAGTTAGAGCGACTTTTGCTCGCACGGCGACGTTTACGTCTAATTGTTTAAATGATCCTAACCTGCATAAAACGGCTAAATTGTCTCAGATACATGTGTCACTCCTGATGGTAATACTGTCCAACTGTAATGACTCAAAGGTTATTCGTGTATCGATCAACCGCGTTGTCTTCCTATGCTGGTGGTAAAAAGCTAAGCTTATGGTCCGAAGGAGTCATCCCTTCGAATGGGATTCACAGGCCAAATGTTATAGCGACGTGTTCGCTATGTATTATTATACAGGCACTCTTGGTAGCTCCATACAATATGAAGACGTGGAGTTGATCGAACGAGGTACTACCTACTGAACAACCACAAAATTCATCACCGGAATAGCTCACTTCAGTACTACTCTAACACTAGACAACACCTCAATTCAGATTCATTTCACAAAATTGGCCATCATTCAAACAATGGATTGATCGTCAACGTCACATCGTTACACAGAACTTCCGAGTCGTATTGAATAAGCTCATGGCTCAACGAAAATGACATCGATCTTTCTGCCCGTGACATCATCGACTCTGGATAAACACGTTAAGGATTGTGTTGCACCCAATATATGTCGAGATCTGAAATTGAAGAGGCACTCAATCTCTACACTCTCCCTTCACGGATGACATCTACATGTACCCATGAAACCTGCTTGCTGAATTCCTAGTGACTCTTGCCTACAAGATGGTACCGGTAATCACATCAAGGTAAGGAAAATTCAGTGCATGCTTTCAGACTGTGTACTACAAAATACTCGGTTGAAGAGAAATTATATACCGCATCGAATTCGAATATTCACTAGCACGGGTCAGGAGAAAACATGTCTAATACTGATCTAAACCGATCTAAAAGTTCTAAAATAAATTACCAATCAGGGAATGATCTGGCGAGTTTGATCTAAAACTGCTATAATTTTCGTAATTTATCTTTACAAATTTCAAGTCATTTACTTGAGGCTCCCAAAACCACCCATTCTGATAAGTGCTAGTACGTCCAGCAGGGGGAAATCTATGGAGATCGAGATGAACCTTTTAGCGTGTTCAAACACAGAGAAACACAGAAGTGGCGCGTAAGCACCCGAGACCAACTAAGGTGAGCGGGTGCGAGCGCGCGTAGCCGTAGCAAACTCGAGCGGGGTACCCGCGAAGCGGGCCGCTCTGGCGAAGGCGGGCCCAGCGCCGACCTCCTCAGCGAGCCGCGCATTGCACTGTCCTGTACATATTATCTAATTACCGACGCCTTGCCCGCCATGAGCGAAGCGAAATTGGCGGTGCAAACGAGGAGCTCACAGACTAGAACGGTATAAAAGGTACATCTTCGAGTGAAAGGTTCTTAGACGGAAGCTGCACGAATAGAGCTCTAATACGTTTTCCTAAAAACTGTTCTAATACCGGTGGCCTATTGTGAAAGCTTATCTGTTTTTTAAAGCTTTTAGAACATCTTTATAACAAGTTTTAGTTTTAACCGGCGTCACCCGGGTAAACGCGCTGAGAACTGAGTTTCGTCCAATATGTGTCGAGATCTGAAATTGAAGCAGCATTTGAGATATTCTCATCTTCACGCTCACTACACGAACTACATATAACATGAAAAGTCTGCTTGCTGAATTCCGAGTGGTTCTTGTAAAACATGTTTGTCAAGGAGACAAGCTCAGTTATTTGGTCCCTCAATGAGCCACTTGATCCCGTTGCCGCGCTTGACATTGTCGAAGGCCTCCTTGGCCAGGTCGAACGGTACAATATTGGAGATCAGCTCTTTGACACTCAATTTCCCACTAGCAACCATGTCGAGGGCCAATTGGTAGTCGCCTGTGGAGTATCGGAAGCTACCGGTCACGCAAAGTTCTTTGGCGCACATAACGCCAATGGGGAACATGATGTCAGTCTTGCCCATGCCACCCTAGAGTCGATGATGTCACGGGCAGAAAGATCGATGTCATTTTCATCGAGCCTTGAACTTATTCAATATAGCTCGGGAGCTCTGCGTGACAATGGTGTCTAGTTTTTCCATTCGACATTCGCCAACATTCTTCCTTCAGAGCTGATCTGCTGATGGAAAGATTTTCCTGCATTAATGCCAGGAGACTTCTTTAACGTGGTCATTCCTGAATTTACAACGAATAGTCTGGATCTGTTCAACTGATGTCTACCAGACGCACTATCTCAACGACCACCACAACGGAGAGGGCAGGCTTCCGTTTGCAGCGCCACTTGGAAGTGGCATACACAGCTCCTTATCACTTCAATAGCAATCACGTTCGACGTGTCAAGATCCGTACCGGGATCATACTGGAGTTTGTTCTGCACCAGCACCCGCTACTGTGGGACGCGGTTGAGGTGGAAACAAGTGATGAAGACGAAGTTCGAGTGGTGCTCGTTATGGGGTTCCTCAACACGAAGGAGACATGGACTCCGACTATCGAAACGATGTTGCGTCAATGGGGCGAACTCGAGCCAAGCAAACGTCTCCGAATCCTAACATTTGACAACCGAGGGGTCGGTGGTTCCACCTCCCCCATCGGTCCATACACAACGAGCAACATGGCTGAAGACGTTCTTGCCTTATTAGACCACATAGGTTGGGAACAGACCCACATTGTCGGATACAGCATGGGAGGAATGATTTCACTGGAACTGGCCAACATGGCCCCCGAACGGGTGAAATCGCTGTCGTTATTGTGCACGACACGAGGGCGATACGTTCCCGTTTGCAACGGGGTATTGCCAATGACCAGGACGCTCGATCACAGCGATGCTGACCTGGAGACACACAACCTTCTTGTGGTGTTGTATCCACCCAAGTTCCTCTCTCAAGACATGGAGAACGACCCACGCAGCATTTACGAGGCAATGTTCGAGTGCCACAAGTATCTCGTGGAGAACCGTGAAACTCCGCGAGTCTTTGGTTTCATGGGTCAAGGTTCGGCCATACTCTCTCATTTTGTATCGGATCAGCGTCTGCACTTCATCCGTGATCAGCACTTCCCGATCCTCGTCCTCGGAGGTTCAAAAGATATTGTGATTCCAGCTTACGAGACCCAGACACTGTACAGCCACTTGGCCAGTGACCACGCTAGAATGGTCATGTATGAGGATGCTGGTCATGGCGCTTTCTTCCAGTACCTCGACGAAGTGGCTGCAGACATTATCAAGACCATCCAAGATGTCGAACAAACACAGTAGGTATACACTTCAACTTGACCAAGGTGTAGCCATATCGATTCCATCCAATGACAGTAGAACTGTAACATGATTGGATGAAACAGTAGATTGCGTCATCTACATTCGCTCTCCAAAAGTGTATGCATTGTTGCAAAAAGCTGTCTCGAAGACCATTGTCGAATTTACTTGGTAGAGCTCACCATGCCTGTATCCGTACACTACAAAGGGAAGAAACACACGCTGCCATTGCTCACTGAGTCTTCACTGACAATCGCAGAGTTGCAAGCGGAGATCGAGCGCCAATTGGGCGTACAGCAAGACACTCAACGCTTTTTCCAGAAGCACCACCGCATCGACTGCAGTGACGACTCGAAGCTGTTGAGCGACGTCTGCGACTGTAGCGAAGATGCAGCTCCGTTGCTATTGATGGCAGGAGCTTCAGCTGCACAGATTGAAGACATGAAGAACACGCAGGACGCGGTGCAGAAGGAGATGAAGATACGGTGAGCGTCGACAATTGCAACAAGTTGATGAGTTTTTACTGACGGTTGATACAGGGAGAGTCGACGTGTGGTGGACATTTCCAAGCGCAACGAAGGGCTGCAAGCACGCGACGCAGTGTCCACGAACTATCGCTTCCATGCTATTGAGCCGTTGAAGAACTTTGCAGACAAACACAAAGCTCAAGAGATTTTGGAAAAGCTGGCGAACGATCGAGGCATTTTGGCTGTGATGGCCAAACACAAGTACGTTTGGAACAGTTGATGATAGTATAGTTATCTGATCTGGGTCGTGCGTGGTAGATGGAGTGTCGGTGTCTTAGCGGAGATGCCACCTGATGGCAAAGTTGGCGTGGACCCCGTGTGCGTACTCGGGTTGAACCAGAACAAGGGACAGAAGATCTTGCTTCGACTGCGTACGGATGATCTACTTGGCTTCCGCAAGTTCTTAAGGTTGGCTTGCTTGTTGTGGTTTTACATATTCAACCAAACTCTAATCATTTTCCTTTGCCAGTATCAAGAAGGTGCTTTTCCACGAGTTGACACACAACGTAAGTCGAACAATGCGGATGAAGTATATTCCGTACAAAACTGACATGAACATTGCAAATTTCTAGGTGCATTCGGAGCATGACAACAAGTTCTACCAGTTGATGCGACAAGTTGAGAAGGAGTGCAACGAACTGGACTGGACTAATTCTGGTGGAGCTGCTGTCGGTGGATCTGGAGCTGTTCTATTTGATAAAAATGACTCTGCTAGTAATAGCTCCAGTGGACATCGTCTAGGTGGTGAATC